>JAOSBN010000004.1:30610707-30642763 GCA_027563595.1 Erythroxylum suave | reverse complement strand
TGAAAAGATGCAAGATTATGAAATCAGTTTCAAGAATGTTTCTTTGAAATATCTCATGTGCATGAAAAACAAGTTTCCAATAAGATTCCATTTAAGGGAAACTATTTTCAATTCATGAATGACATGTTATGTGGGTTTGTGGCAGTCCCTCAAGAACTGCCACGTGCAAGTTGACCCAAGAATAGGCTTCTTGCGCCTGCTCACAAGTGGCACGGAGCTCCTCCAAGGACTCCCTCAAGTTTACGACTACATAGGACCATTACATTGGAATGTGTAGTGCGTCATGAATTGAACTTACCCGAACCATTGTTGATGTGTTTATGTGTTTATGATTGTGACAAGTTTGAAGCATGCATTATTTATAAGTTCTCATGAACTGTTTGATTAAGTGTTTGTGTTTTATATAAGAAAGCGTTACGATTTTCAAGTTAAAAATGATAAAGAATTTTGAAAATGGTTTTACTTATTTCTCCTTTATAAAATTGTCACCCATGAGCTTTAAGCTCACACCCTCCCAAATTCTGTCCCATTCAGGTGAAGAGCAAGAAAGTGAGTAAGTCAAGAGTCAAGCCAAATCACTGCAGTCTGTGTATTTTGTTGGTTTTGAAGTTGGTTTATATAAAATAATGCTTTAGATGCATTTGAGCAATTATAGTCCTTAGAAACTTTGTAATTTGATTTATAAGGGGGTTGAAATGCCTAATAAAGCATTGTAAAACTATTATTTATTTTGAAGATGAATGAGATATATGTATGTTCTACTCATGATTGTGACCACTGTTATGTTTTCACGTTGCATGTGTTGATCAAATGAGTTTGATGCATTGGGAGGTGGTTGATGTTTATTGTTTCTAGTGTATTGTGTTTCTGGAATTGAATAAATAGTGGTTGAAAAGATTTAAGTCTGCATTAAGTAAGGTAGATTGCAAGAAGGAAACACAAACAAAGTTTATCGTCTGTGATGACGTCACATACATACGCAAAGGAGAAATATAGAGGAAGAGTATCGTCTGTGATGATATCACACACAGACGCAAGGGAAAAATATAGAGGAAGAGTGTCGCCTGTGATGACGTCATACACAGACGCAAGAAACATAGACACAAGGAAAGACAGAAGCAAGGAATCATCTATGTTATGCGCAAGGAAAGACAGATGCAAGGAATCATCTGTGAGGACACGTTAGCACACAGACAATAGAAAGACAGATGACAGAAAGGCAGAAGATAGAAGACAGACGATAGGAAGTCAAACACAGACAATACGAAAGTCAAAGATAGACGATAAAACCCAGACGATAGAACACAGATGATAGGAAGTCAAACTTAGATGATAAGAAAGTCAAAGACAGACGATAGGCAAGACATACGAAAAGAAACACAGATCATGGGCCAACCATAGACGATATATGGAAGGAGTCAAGCCAGTATTATTGAACAGTCACTTAGTTGAAATTAATCACAGAATTTACTTACTAATGGGATTTAACAAGAAGTGATTATCAAGGATCAAGAAACAGTTAAGCATTTAGGCTCTAAGTACAACTCAAGGGACAAAATGTTCTGAAGAGATCAAGATGAAATATCAAGTTTAAAGATTGTCCTAGTGAGGGCACTCCACCTTTATGGGATGTGCATCCAAATGTCATTTAGGATGTCCGACACGTGTCACACAAGGGCGGGGTCCCAACATTTTTGAATGGTTTTATAGACGAAAAAGTTTATATAAAACAACCCCCAGGTTTTGAAGACATTGATAAACCAGATTATGTGTATAAACTTCATAAAGCTTTGTATGGATTAAAACAAGTACCTCATGCATGGTATGATCGTCTGAGTTCATTTTTTAACTAAAAATGCCTTTACTAGAGGTCAAGTAGATAAGACATTATTTCAGAAAAATATTAAAAATGATTTTATCGTTGTACAAATATATGTAGACCATATCATCTTTGGTGCAACATCTAAAAATTTATGTTCAAATTTTGAAAATCTTATGAAAAGTGAATTTGAAATGAGTATGATGGGTGAATTAAAGTTCTTTCTTAGTTTACAAAATAAACAAACTGAATAAAAGTTTTTTATTCATCAACAAAAGTATATCCAAGAACTTTTAGTCAAATATAAAATGGAAAATGTTAAACCAATGTCAACTCCTATCCATCCTTCAATCATCTTAACTAAAGATGAAGTTAGTAAGAAGATTGATCAAACTCTTTTTAAAGGAATTGTTGGTTCCTTACTTCACCTAATTACAAGCAAACCTGATATAATGTTTAGTATTTGTTTGAGTGCAAGATTTCAAGTAGATCCTAGAGTTTGATATTGGCAGGTTCTATTAATCTTTGCTTAATGTATAAGAAAGGTAAAGATTTCAGGTTAATTGGTTACTATGATGCTGATTATGTTGGAGATAGGATTGATGAAAGATTACAAGTGGAGGTTGTCACTTCTTATTTATATTCTAATTTCTTTGCCAAGCAAGAGGCAAAGTTCAATTGCTGTATCTACTGCAGAAGCTGAATACATGTCAGCTACAAGTTCTTGTTCACAGATATTATGGATAAAGTATCAGTTAGAGGATTATTCTATCCAAGAAGATCATATTCCAATCCTCTGTGACAACACAAGTGCTATCAATCTCTCAAAGAATCCAATACAACACTCAAGGGTAAAGCATATTAAAGTTAGACATTGTTTTATACAAGACTATGTACAAAGAGGGATCATCAATCTATAATTTGTTAAGACAAGTCAACAATGGGTAGATATCTTCACCAGATTCTTAAGTGAAAACAAATTCAAGGAATTCAGATGAAATCTGAATATAGTGATGTTAAATGAACATTCATCTAAAACTCCATGATCCAAACGATTTGTCCTAAAGAAGCTCAAAAGTCACAAGTTTTCAATTAAATAGTAACGTGTTTATCTTTTACAGATTAGAAAATGCCAAAATCTCTTGTCTACGGAAGACTCGTAGATTTCACTTCCTTGAAGAATGCTCGGATGAATATCAAACCTGAGATTGAAGTAGTTAGATGGAAGAACTTCTTCAATATCCAAGAGATGTTGTATCTGAATAAAATATATAAGTTTTGGAAGAATGTGAAGGGGGTAGACATCACCTTGGTATCAATGGTAGATGGGTTGTCGGTAATAATCACACAAGATTCCGTTGTGGAGGCTATTGGGTGTCTAAATGAAGGAGCAGAATTGTTCAACAATACAGATTGGATCGCTCAATTTCATATAGATGAAACCAACATCAATCAAAAACGATATGGATTCAGTAATCTTGGAGTCAAGAAGTCTTCAACCCTCATTCTGAAGGCTAAGGGTTCTTCACTCACTTATTCTCCGTTGTATCCTACCGAGAGCAGGATCAAAGGATGTGGTGACAATGAAAGATGAACATTGTCTGTTTCATCTACTCACTCACCAACCTATTAATCTTTGATTTTTGACTCTGAGGTACATAATATAGGCTAGGGAGGATTATCATCTAAGAGTGGTTTTTTACCTTACGGTATGATATTAACAAGATTTTTAAAGCATCTGGAATCCTACTTGATAGAGGAAATAAAGTAAAACTGGATGTTAAAAGTGTTATCAATGCCTCTAATATTCACAAAATGGGGATCAAGACTGAAGCTGAAGCAGATGAAGATTTCAGACTGAAAGCATAGTCTAAGGGGGAGTTTTTAATAAGACGAAGCAGGAAAGGAAATGTTCTATCTGAAAAACAAGCAAAACCTCGATCGTTTAAACGAATATAAGCAAAGGTAAAGGTTGAACAATTGTCTGATGAATCGATACAAGCCAAGACAATTCCAAAGAAGAAGGAAAGCAAGGTTCAACAACCAACTCACCAAGTTTCTTCAAAGAGGAAGGCGGAGACACTCCAATCAAAAAGGCCGAAGAAGTCAAGAAGGTCACCAAGATTAATGACCTTATGACAACAAGAAATAAAGAAGACGAAGCCCATTTAGAAGAAGACGGTTTTATCGTCTAATGTTCTATAAAAGACACAGACAGTTCAAAGAAGACTCATTTGAACAGCAGCTAGTAACTTCCAACCCTCCTCAACCAATAAAGAAGGAATATTTGAAGATGAAGGTTATAGAAGAATCAAAACCTAATCGTAATAAAGGTTCAATTATCATCAGAGAACCTTCTAAACCAAAATTTAAGGTTCAAGTTGAACCTATAACAGTAAACAATCAGATGATACATCATCTAAGTCCTGAAGAACAAATGATATATAGTATTCTACGAGACAAAAAGGCAGAACCATATCCATTGAAGATTAAGAAAGATCCTTATATAATCGTCCATTGACAACCAAAATGACAATCAAGATTGTACCAGATGTACAAACTAGAAGTCTAGCATCAGTACTCAACAAAGAAAAGGGAGGAAGAAGAAGTTTCCTGATAGATGATAAGTTGATCTCATAGAATAAGAGATTCAAGCATAGTAAAGAACATAGATGATGTATGTCACGCAGCTTAACCTATAAGCATCTATATATCACATCATGTATTAAGGGAATCAGGAAGTAATTTTAGAGCATCTACTACAGACGAAAGCTTCAAGGTAATTAGAACAATCTCGAAGGGAAGGTATGAAAGTATCACAATTGAAGGTATCGATTTTAACTTAGAAATCTTTGTGCATTTGCTCATTCATTTCAAACCCTTAGGTTTCATTTCTTCAGTTAAAACTATTTTACACCTTCTAGGGCAACCAATTTACAAATTACCTAGATCTGATGATCTTGATATCCCTGATGAAAGTAACCTTTCAAAATACCCTCAATTAAAATTATAGAATTAGACGATTCACTTAGAAAACCATCTGTTTTTAAATAAATTCATCCACTTAGTGAAATGCTACAAGATGCAACCGTTAATTTGGAGCTCTTGAACAATTTCATCTAGTGGACTGAAGTTAGTCACAAGCGGACGGAAGTTTAGGAAGCCTTACCTAAAATCATTGAGAAAATTAATACTAAGGTTGATGAACTAGGTGATGTAGTGGGTGATCTTCATAAGGAATTAGCACTTCTGCATGTTTCTGTAGAAGAAGACCTCAACGCAATCCGTACTGATCTTTAACAAATGTTTTCTAAAATTTCAAAGCATCTAAAATAAACAATCTTTTTGATTAATAACAAATAGGGGGAGAACAGTAGAAAGGAGAGTTATAAAATTAGAAAATTTTTGGATAATGATTTATTCATCTGAATATTATTTTTATCTTCTATTATTATTATGATTATTTGTTATCATCAGAAAGGAGGAGATTGTTAAGTCAAGAAGACTTCACTTCTCCTATTGATTTTGATGAAAGTCAAATAATAATAATAATAGAAGTGTGTGAACTATTTTGATGAATTTGTTAAGTGCACAGATAAATATAAGTGGCACAAATCATCAAATCAAGATGATACCTAAGTAAAAGCTGAATAAGACAAAGCGTCTAAGACAGATCAGACGAAGTGATCAAGTCTAAAACACCAAACGAAGCATACGAATCTAAGAAAGCCGATGTAATTGAAGAATATGCTATAACGCCAGTTAGTTGAAGTTGGTTACAGGACTCAACTAATAATAGACTTTAGAAGACTCTACAAGAAAATTTCTCAGAAAGAACTTTAGAGATTTAGGTTATAAATATTAGTTGTAGTCGTAGACTTCAATAAGAATTTTCAATGTGCAAAAATACTTAGAGAAATTATGTGATCAAGTGCTTATACTGTGAAAAATATTCAAAGAGAAAAGAAAGAAAGAAAGCAAATACATCTGTAACATGAGTGTGGAAGCTCAAACAATATCTTTTCGAGTGAAAGAATGGCTAGAGCCTGAAGAGGCTAAGGAAGCAGATAAAGAATACTTTATGAAAGAAACCTGAAGAGGCGCTGCAAGTTTAGAAATAATACTTGTAACTTTGAAGGAGATAGTGAAATCTCAGACGAACTCTAAAGACTACACGTAGCCCAAGGTTAAAGGTGAACCAGTATAAATCGCAGTGTCATATTCTCTATCTCTTACCTTGTTAGTTTTCTTGTTGTTAGAAGAGTAGATACTAATTCCTACTACTACATTACTCTTCAAATTAAGTGAATTGTTTAATCTTGTAATTGTTTGAATTTATAAAGAAAATCAAGAAGATTTTAAAGATTCATATCTTAGACGATCTAACACAATTCAATCCCCCTCCTTCTGTATTTTGCATATTATACGTGATATTCATATTAACAAGTACTTCACAAAGGAGGGGGGTAGGCATGGTCATTAGACAAGAGAAAGGGAGGCTGAAGCAGTGTGAGGAAGACAGTTTGAAAAGTAGTTTCCAAAAGGGGAAGACAATCAAGCAGAAGGACTAAATTACCCCAGAAGTAGAAAGGTAGGACAAAGTCAGTGGAGGAAAGGCGAAAGGAAACAAATAGAGGGGGGATTAAGATGAGAAAAGATTTAGATCTAGAAGAGGCTTTATTTATGGTGGAGGTTTTGCAAGAGATAGGGAGGATGGCAAGCAGTGTTGTAAAGGTGATGTAGAAGGTTAATGGTAGCAGAAGAGGAAGGAAGCAAAGGCATGGCTGGGTTGTAATGAGAAAGGGAGGCATTGAAAATCCCTTTTTATTCTAGTTCTCTCTAGCCTAATAATCATCATATAAGACCCACATCTATTATAATTAGTCCAAAAAGGTATGTGGATCACTTTAAATTATTAAAATAAGTTATTAGAATCAATCAAAAAATTATTTAGGGCATTATATGTGGGCTAAAGAGAAAGTAGAGACTTGGTTCTTTTATTCATACACAGTCTTCCTTACGACTGTTAAGAAATAGGAAGTCCAGTAAGGCAATAAAATCTTTTCTCCTTTATGATGTTAATTCAAATATTTAATTATCGTTTGTTCATGTAAAACTTAAGATGAAATAGGAATCATAGTTTTGAAACATGAGGAATAAAATAGATGCAAGGACACTATGACAGGATGGAAGTAAACACAAAGACAATAGGGTATATTAGAGTAGCTTGTGATATCATTGATTCAACCTTCCTTTTTCTTTAGAGTGTAATGTTAACCTTTATTCCTTTTTCTATTGTGGTACCATAATTGAAAACTTTTAAGATTAAAACATAATTTTCTCTAACATATATAATATAAAAGGTGGGATAACAAATTGCTCCCCTAATTGGGATGGGTTAAATGCACTAACTCATAAGTTAGAATTAATCATCAACCTTGCAAAAAGAAAGGAATATATTTAAATGTGAAAGGGGTATTACAAGTTTTTTTATTATAGATCATATGACCCACATGTTTCTTTGTACATATAAACAATAATGGTATTAGAAACTTACTTTGATTCATAACTATTTATTTGTTTCTATGTGTAATAATTAAAATACCTTTTTCGTGTAATTTCTCCTGTCTCTTTCTTTCTTCTTTTCAGATTCTTTGATGGCCAAAAATAATATGTAAAACTTTTTTGGTACTTTATATTATCTTTTGTAGCTATCAGTTTAAAAACAATGAGGGTAGGGATTTAAAATCAGTTTTGATTCTAATTTCCATAAGCCCAATAACTATGAATTTTATATGCATCTATTAAAATTAGTCCAAAAAGTTAATGGGCCATTATAAATTATTAAAATAATCTAACAATCTCCCATTTGGCATATGTTATAACTTGATGATTCAACACCAAACCATAAATATGCAAAATATATTGAATCTATCAGGTCATCATCAATGATTGAATCATGTCAATTATAAGTCCATTAATGATAAGATTACTTTTATATATCACGTAACCAATTCAATTTTAAAAAATTTAATTGATGAATACTATAATCCTTAGCTTTGTTTTCTTTCAAAAGAAATATGTCATCACACCAATGTAAAACATGTATATAATATAATGTGGACAATAACTAAACAAACCAAAACATAACTTTAATCAAATTCAAAAGTGCCATAATAATACAAGAAACTCAATCATATGTATATATACGTATCACACTATTATGTTAATGAGAACTTGTCCATCATGCCCATCCATTTAATATGGCAAAAAATATTATGGGCAAAAATAATTTAGTTAATGGATCCACTACTATTGAGCAAGTTTTATTCTTTAAGCACACGGGCCATAGTGTAGTATATAAGGTGTCGATCCCATGATATAATGAACTCATTGAGTCCTCATTTGTCTAGGACCTAAAATTGTAATTAAAATGAAAATGAAAATGACCAAAAAGTTAAGCAATTGAATATGGATAGATTGAAAATTGAAATTCTAACTATTGCAAGGAAATCAAAATTAAGCACAATCAATTGATAAATCAAAAATCACATAAGGAAGATTAACCAATTATGAGAAAGGGGGATTTATAAGGGGGATTTATCCCATCATCTAATGCTAACTTGATTACTTTGGAGTTAATTCGGTATCAGTCCTTCAATTTCGAAGGGTGGGTTACTCTCTCTTGAGTTATAATTGTTTAACCCTAAATCATAAACTTTAATTGAATTGAATTACTAAAATTGCAATCTCTCAGTTAGTAAAAACAACCTACAACCCAGTTAGATATTAAGCATTATAATAGATAAGCAGGTCCTCAAATGAGATCTCTCTTTGTCTAAATTACCGATTTGAATGTTTGTGTGATCTATTAGATTGGTTAACTCTCATTACCTAACCTAATCATTTTACTATCGATTCACACTCTCAATTTATTATCAAAGAATGCAAACAAAATAAACAATCACAATACCTAACACATTAATATAAAAAACAATCAAGTTAACATTGATTTAAGAAAAAATCCCTAAAACAATTTAGAACGTCCTTGGCAACATATTCAACATCCTCAAACCCAAAGCATACATCAAGAAGAAATGAATAACAAGAAGAAGTAGAAAATAACTTGTGATGGCTAGGTTGGAGTGGCCGGACAACAGCTAACTAAAACTCCCCTTCTTTTCTCTCTTCTTTGCGTTCTTTCTCAAGATTGCAAATGGAGGCTCTTTTTTTTAGGTCATTCTTTTTCTCTTATGTATTCTTTTCTAATTAGGGTAAAAAATACATTTTACTCGGGCCTAAAAATAAAAAATAACTCATGCAAATTAAGTTAGAGAGGTCAGTCTGTGTCTTTCCACACATAGGCCATGACCATAGCCTCCCAGTCAGGGTCGTCACTTGATGAAATAGTCTCTGTCATGATTATAGCCCTGGGTCCTCCCCTGGGCTTCCTCCAAATCTTCTTTGTTCTTCAATATTTGATATCAAACATCTACGAACATATCAAAGCACTTTAAACGTACAAAAATAAAGCTCAATAGCATGGTCTAACCCACATAACACTCAAAACATAAATATCTAACCATCTAACATAATTCTAGACCTAAACATGCATGAATCACTTAATTAACAACTAAAAACATAATATAATGCCTATTAAAGCGTCATGCAACCTACAACTATCAACAGCCCCACACTTGAATTTTTGCTTATCCTCAAGCAAGAAAAACAAAAACAATACAAACACAGCAAACAACAAGACACACATTTGCAATAATGGCACAATGGCATTGAACTTCATGAAATAAATTTAACTACAAACACAATCCTTCAAGTTGTTATAACTTATTAACTTATCTAAGTACTTCAGACTAAATATACATGCTAATCAAGTCTTAATGTCAAATTCATTCACTCCTATGACTTACACACACATTGATAATTAGTTAGTCAATTAAAATTATAACTACCCTTAGGTAGCTTTTATAAAGAAGTCATGCTATTCATAAAGATCATCGAATTTATAAAACAACACACTATTTTCATTAATTTTTATTAACATAAACCTAGCCTTTTGACCCAAAGGAAAATCTTTGTGATGAATGTCCTCTGATAACTCAACTAGGTTATATTTTTATTGAGGAGCTTGGTTCAAATGTTATTATAGCCTTTTGACCCAAAGGCAAACATTTTGATGAATTTCCCCTAGTTACTCAACTATATCACATTCTCAAGCAGCTACTAGCTTTATTCATTACCCAATTTATTTCAAAAAGGGCCAATGAAATATTTATTATTAAGAAAACACACTTTTTTTAAATATATTTTCTTACCTACCTTATTTCTTTAACTAACTATTATCATGAAAAGATACTAAGAATGCTACTTATTCGATTGATCTAAAATTATAAATGAATGTGCCAAATTCCCAGGGTGAGCGAATTAATATCATATCCTAATTAATATGCACGTTTAACTAAAGCAACCTAGGAACTAATTTCATAAGCTAATAAATCTTAGCAACCTAAAAGACTATGTTCAAAGCTAAATTGATTCTATTAAATCCTAGCCATTGACACATTCACACGAGTCACATTATAAAATTCTTAACAAAACTAGCATATGGTATGCGAAATTCACACTCAAAATAACAACATATATTGCACACAACCCTTCCCACACTTAGACAATAAATTGTCTTCAATGTGAGAAGAACAAATAATGCATAAGGTGGGAATAAACCAAAATGATAGGAAAAACATGAAAATCAAATAACATAAAAAGACAATGGTGAGAGCATAAGAACCTATTATGGCAATTAAAGTGGTGATGGTGTTAGAGTCTGAAACTAACTGCAGTTGACACCTAGGATTGCAACCCTATCTTATAATTGCTTTTAAAGGAATAAAAGAGTTAACAAACAAAACAATTCCAATTTATTAAAAACTTATTTTAATAATTGAAAAAAATATAACTACATAACAATTCCAATCTAACTATCAAACATGCTAAGTTACGGTCATTAGCTTGACCTTGCATTCTTCGAAACTCAACTGAATCAATTATGAGTGGCTAGTTTCTACTCTTGTTGCCCAATTTCAACTTCATAACTTATAAATAAGTTACATTTTGGAAGGTAATCAAGAATAATATTGATAAAATTAAGAAAATCAATTAAGTTCGGTAATTTCCTTTTTACTAACAAACTTTCAATAAAATAGGGAATAACAAGAGTTTGTCTTGTAAGTGGGTATGCTGTTCTTATTCTTCCTTAGTTACCCTATCTCCTCTTCTTCTTTCATTTTATGAATAGAGACTTTCATATCTTCTTTAACTTTTATGTCCTGTATCCTTTGTTCTTCGTTTTCTTCTTCTTTATCTTCTAAAACATATACTTCCTTATATGCTTTAAGCTTTATGTTTGTTTTCATCTGTTCTTCTTCCTCTTGATCCTTTAAAGATTTGACTTAATCAATCCTCATAAATGAGCTACCATCCCTCGGATTTTTTAATACCTTACTCATGTTGAATTTCACTTGTTCATCTTTAATCCAAATGATGAGGTTATCTTTATGGACACCTACCAAAGCTTTTCCAATGGTCAAAAATGGTATACTAAGAATTAACAGACAGTTTCGATCCTCTTCAAAGTCCAGCATGAAAAAATCGACAAGAATTTGTCCACTTTTACATATACATCCTCCACCATGTCAAGCGGTTTTTCTTTGTCAGTCGATCTACTAACTGAATACGAATAGATGTTAGCTTCACCTCTCTTAACCTCAGTTTCCTAAAAATCAACAAAGGCATATTGTTTATACTTATGTCGCATTAAAATTTTGAAATATTTAAATTACCAACTACATAGGGTATTGTAAAGCTCCCTAGATCTGTCTAAGGGCATATGGTTGGTAATTAAAGAACTTGAGGTTTCCATCATGGCTATCATTTGAATATCATCCCAAGTCTGCTTGGCAAATAATATGTCTTTAAAGAAATTTGCATATTCGGGCCTACATTTCAACACTTCCACAAAAGACAAGTAAAATTTCCAATTTTTTAGCTTTTCCAAAAAATTTGTAAATAACACATCTAATTCATTCTTCTAAAGTATTTGTGGGAATGGTATTTTTGGTGTATAAGGTAAAGGATAAATGTATGGAGGGTCTTCGTTCTTATCTTCATCTTTTTTATGCTTCTCTTGGTCTTCTATAAAGTGGGTCCTAGCTTGTCTTTCCACTAGTTCTTCTTGCTCTTTCCCACTCTTATTTGTGATAGCCTTACATTGGTCTCTTGGTTTTACTTCTATATTGCTCAAAAAAATTTCCACATTTCTCTTACAGAATTTCCTATAAAGCTAACTCATTTAAACCTCTAGGTTATGAATAAAAGAGGCATAATCTTCCATTATTTGCTCAAACTTCCCTTGCAATCTCTCTTAGGCATCTTTCATATTTATGAGCTTGTCTATGATTTTGTTTAATTTAAAATCCTATGAAGTGGACTCATCTTGTTGAAATCTTGATAGGCCTTGAATTCCTATATAAGTTCTTACATTTTTAGACCAAAAGAAATCTAGGTGGCTTTGCCACCCCAGATTATAAGTGTTCTAGTAAGGATGATTGCTTCCTTGATTAAATTGTGGCTCATTAGAATTTGCAAGGGTCTTTTGCTCCCTATGATATATTTCCTCCATCATCATTATTTCTATCTCTTCTTGGCATTTAACTTTTTGGATTACTCATATTTGCCTTGTGATGTCCAAATTGATGTGTCTTCTATTTTGTGCCCAAACTTCCTTCTCTTTTTTTTAAATGATTGGGCACCACAATCACAAGAAAGGGTAAAATTTCCTTAAAACAAAGGAATTCAAAAAGTTTTAAACTAGTTCCTGGCAAAGGTGCCAAAAAATTGTTGATCAATTTTAATCTTATAAAACCCACAGTGTTTTACAAGGCACGGGCCATAGCATAGTATATAAGGTGTCAATCCTATAAGGAATTAGTGGACTAATAGAATCCTAATTTTTCTAAGGCCTAAAAGTGTATTTAAAATGAAAATGAAAATGAAAATGAGCATAAAGTTAAGCAATCAAATATGGATAGAATGAAAATTAAAATTCTAATTAGTGCAAGAAAATCTAAAGTGATCACAACCAGTTGCTTTTTGATTGATCACAAACAAATTATGAGAAAGGGGGATTTATCCTATCATCTAACTCTAACGTGATTACTCTAGAGTTAATTCAGTATCAATTCTAGAATTTCGAAATGTGGATTACTCTTTCTCGAGTTTTAATCTTTTACCCTTAAATTATAAATCCTAATTTAATTGAATTACTAAAATTGAAATCTCTCCATTAACAAAAAAAAACCCACAACCTAATTAAATCTTAAGCATTATAATAGAAAATCGGGTCCTCACACGAGATCTCTTTTTGTATAAATTACCGATTTGATTGTTTATATAATCTATTAGATTGTTTGTTTTTGTATAAATTACCGATTTGATTGTTTATATGATCTATTAGATTGTTTAAGTCTCATTTCCTAACCTAATAATTTGGCTATTAATTCACTCTCTCAATTTATTACTAAAGTATGCATATACGACAAACGATTACAATACCCAACACATTAATATCAAAAGCAATCAAATTAACATTGATTCAAGAACAAATCCCTAAAAGATTTTAGAACATCCTTGGCAACATATTCATCATTCTCAAACACAAAGCGTATATCAAGATGGAATGAATAATAAGAAGAAGTAGAAAATAACTTGAGATAGCTGGGTTGGAGTGGCTAGACAGTAGCTAACTAAAACTCCCATTCTCTTCTCTCCTTCTCTTCTCTCTTCCTCATGTTCTTTCTCAAGATGGAAAGTGGAGGCTCTTCTTTTCTAGGTCATTTTTCTGTGCTTATGTAGTCTTTTATAATTAGAGTAAAAACTAGGTTTTAACCAGGCCCAAAAGTCCGAAATAACCTATGAAAAATTAAGTTTAGAAGTTGATCTGCTTTTGTCTAAACGCAAGATATAATCATGGCCTCTGAGGCTACGAGCTAGCCTGATGAAATAGTCTTTGCCACAATCATGGACTTGGGTCATCCGTCAGGCTTCCCCTAAATCTTCTCCATTCTTCAGCATCTAATCTTAAACACTAAAAAACAAATCAACTCAAACATATAAAATTAAAGCTGAATAGCATGCTATAACCACATAACATTCAAAACATAAATATCTAACCAGCTAACACAATTTTAAACCTAAACATACTTTAATCGATTAATCAAAAACTAAAAACATACTAAAATGCCTATTAGAACATCATACAACCTATAACTATCGACTAACATTAGGTTAGTACCAATAGTCTCAATTAATACTTTTCTATTCTTGCATCTCTTCTTTGATAGATAAGTACTTCAAGTTCATGCGTTTTACACCCTTTGATTACTTTCTATTCTTATAAAAGAAGACAACTGTAGAATTATTATCGTAAATCATTAGCAGCCTAGCTATATTGTCAACAATACCATATCCCAAGCTAGAATTTCTCAACCATAATGTAAAAACATTAGCCTTAAAAGAATGTCATAAATTCAACCTCTATAGTGGAAATAGTAATGAAGAACTATTTTTCACTCTTTTATAAATCTACCCTAGCTAATAGGAATATGTAATTGAATGTCCACACATCTAACGTAGTCTAAATTTAAGTATGTAACCACTTCAAGGTGATATAGTCTTTTATATGTGAGCATGTAATCATTGTGCCTTATAAGTATATAAGGACTTTCTTTGTAGCATTCTAATGAACATTCTAAGATTACTTTGATAACACCCGAACATCCTATTAGCAAAGTTGAAATTTGGTTGAGTGCATGTTTAATCATACATTAAGCTCCATTTACTAATGTATAAGGATTCGATTCCATTGCATTCTAGTTCAAATTGTTTTTAATACATTACATTTGACTAAACTTATCCCCTTTTATGAATTGGAACTATTCTTATAAAACATTTTGCTATTCTAAATATCCTTAACACTTTATTAATATAGCCTTTCGAAGAGAATCTTAATATTCCTAGTGAATAATCAAAAAATATTTCTTTCCTTGTCATATAAGATGCTTTACCTATATCTTTCATTTTGAAGTTCTTAGAGAAAAGCTTCTTTACCTTATGTGACAAGGTAACATGATTAGCAGTTAGAAGGATAACATCAATATATAAGGCCAAAATTATAAGCTTGCTCTCACCGACCTACATATAGACACACTAATCAATGTATTCTTTACATCCACTTTTTGAAGTTCTAGATCATAATAAGCCATCAAAGCTATAATAATCCTTTATAAGCCCTTTTTCTAAAAAGAAAAGGAAGGTCTCTTTATAGTCGATATCATCCTTTTGAGTGTAACCTTAGTAACAAGTCAAACCTTCTACCATTTAATGTTTCCTTTTGAGTATCGTTTGCACTTTAAAACCCATTGACAACTATATTACATTAAACCTTTAAATAACTTAACTGGGTCTTGGGCTTTGTTGTCATCCATTAATATCAAAAAATATTTTATAAAATTGAATCACTTTTTAAAATTTCTACATTTTATGACTTGTTCGAACAAGATTGGATTCTTATTAATGCTTATGTCACATCTATAATCAGTGACTAAACTACATAATCATCTAAAATAACTAGTCTCTTTTGCCTTTCAAACCTTCATAATACTATTTTTATGGTTTTTCTACTACTTGCTGATTTATGACTTGCATATTATTAGTTAACTCATCACCTATATGTTTATCTTATGGGATTTTAATATTAATTTTTTATTCCAGTATGTTGTGTGACTGTGATACAATAAGAGGGACAATAATCTAAAGAGAAATGGGTTTTGGAGTTTCCATCCAAATCTCTCAAATATCCATCTTTCATGTTTCCCCACTCCTACTGAGTTAGTCATTCCCAATGAAAATAAGCATTATCAGACTCCACTATTCTTACATTATAGCTACGAAAGTAAAATGTGTACCACTTTGACTTTTTGGGATAACCGATGAAGTAACCACTAACGATACTTGCATCAAAGCTTTTTCATAAGGAATATATCTTTTATTTATGTCGAGTAACCCCAAATATGATTGTCTTTAATATATTCATCCACAAGAACAAACAAAGGTACTATGATGCAACTAACATAGTTAAATCTATATCTATAAGAGAACAATTTCTCCCTTTAGTTTTACTGCCTTTACACCTTGCCAATGAACACCTCGAGGATATCTACTGGTTAAGACTTCTTATAAAAACATATACAAGTAATAATAAGTGAAAAGTCATTAATAAAAATGATCAAGTACTTTTCACTGCCCTATGATTGAAAGTCAAAGGGACCATGTATGTCAGTGAATATCAACTTAACTAGTTGACTACTTCTTATGGCTAGATTCCTCAGTGTGCATCTAGTTTGCTTGTTTTAACACAATCCATGCACACATCCTAATTATCAAAATCCACCTAAGGTAAGGTTTCACTTATCACTAACCTCAACATCCTTTCTTTGGATATATGGCCCAATCTTTAATATCATAAAAAAGTAGAACAATTATGAACAATTTACTATCTATGTTAGGTTTAACATGAAACAGAGATTTAACAAAATGAACATTAAGAGTGAAAAAAGTATAAACAATAAACTAAAGTACCAAAACCATAATAATACATATATTTATACAAAAATTTAAATTTAATTCCTACATCAACCAACTTTCTAGCCAAAACTATATTCTTAGAACATTCAAGAACATAAAGATTCTTTTCTAAATCTAGATAATAGTCAGTATCCTAGATAAATAAACTTTATATTTTTAGCCATCACCATTCGTATCAAGTCTATCCTTAGTTTGTTTAACCACTCCTATGCCTCATCAAAGGACTTATCAGCTTCTTTACTAGTCTTAATAATGTTTGCAAATTTTTTTATCCAAAACTATTGTTAAATTCAAATCCATAACACCTAGCTGAAACTTCATTTTCTCAAACCAATATACATAATTCAACCCATTGAACTTGACTAACCCATTACTCAAAGTAAACAAATAGCTTTAAATATTACATAAGCTCACACATTAATGCTTTGAGGAACCTTAGTAGATTCAAACAAAAATAATTTTTTATTATGTATTTAATTTCACCTTTAAGTGATACTTGAATACATACTTTTAACCAATAATGATTCTAACATAAGCATGCTTTAATATACATTCAATTATCAAGTCAACTTGTATCTTATCTTTGGATATACAACCAAATTCACTAAATATGTCAATAAGTCTCTTTAATATCATTAATCATAAGCAGCGATCCAACTTTAGGTGACCTTCTTAGCATTATAACTAATAATCTCAATTATTCAATTTAACCTTTTCTATCTTGTATAGCATTGTATAAACATAAACAAATAAAAATAAACAATTAAAATTCCTAAATCATAAATATCTTTTTAAGCTAGGCCATTTTGTGATTAACAAGCTTTTAATGAAATAGACATTTAATTGGGCAAGTTTTGAATATGAAATTACGAACTGATTCCTTTTAAAAGTGAACCAAAAGCCTCTGATGCAAACCATGATTGGTTTAGCTTAAAACCTTTATCTCATTTTGTTTACATTGGTGTAACTCCTTTATGCACATCTCCAATAAATTTATACATACTAATCATACCATATGTTAAATGATATCTAGGCCTAGAGGGAGGAATTAACATTTCGATACCAATCACTTTAACTTCTAAAACAATAATTTCTGTGTTCAAATATGTATCATAAGATTGATCCAATAAATATTCAAATATTCAAATATGATTAATTGATATTAATATTGGCATTATATATAATTCAATAATTATAAGTATTTAAAATGATATGATACTATTTACTTTAGAGGTAAAATCATCTAATTCCATTGGAAAGGATAATTTAATAAAAGAAAGATGCATAATATAATATTTTACCCTAGACTTATTCAACAATTACAAATGAAAAAACTTCCCATAAGATAGGAATGCATACTTGGACAAGTAAAGTGACTACTCAATAGTTTAATGAACTAGTTTCCTATACGAGTAATTCATTAGCACAATCAAAATATGAAAAACATCCTTACACAATTTCTAACAATCATTCATACTCAAAATAATCTGAAAGTACCATAAATATTTTGAAATATATTTTAAAAACCTCGAATGCAATTAATGGCATCACAAGTCTAAAACTAACTTTAATGGTGAATCAAAAGTTATTTTTATCTTGATTTATGACTATTATTTATTTTACGAGTAATAATCTATAAACATTTTTTTGTAAGTTCTTCCCTTTTTTTCTTTTCCTCTATTTAGATTCTTTAACGATCAAGAATAATTTTTGTTCTCTATCTTATTTTTTATAACCACCAATCCCTTTGTACATTAATTTTTAATTCCAAATAACCATCCCATTAGACCTACTTCTATTCGAATTAGTACAAAAAATTTATATGGATGAGTACAAATTATTAAGATAATATAATAGTTAACTCACAAGCAATCGAATTGGCCACGTTAACACAGAATTTAACCATCAAAATTGTATTCATCTTTCAAAATTTACGACTTCCATGGTAATAGATCTCATAATTAAAATTTCATTTGAATATTGTTTTTATTGTGGACAACATATATTTTCAATATGCATGTATATGACCTCTTAGAGTTTTCATGTTTTTGTTAATAGCAATTAAATTTTAACATAATAATGGCTAGTCATAAAAAATCAACTCCTTCAAAGTTCTTAATCTTCTCTTTGGTATTTGAAAACTTTTGTATTACGCAATTGACTCTTGTAAAGGAGACTTTTTTTGTTGCATTAACATTCATGATTAAGTTGTACGAGTCGCTGTGTAAGAGTTCTAATAGTTCTATGATTTGTTAGCAGTCAAATAGTTCCTGATTTGGACATACATAACACATGAGTGAGGGTTGTAATAAAGTTTCTTTCAATTAAGCCAGAGCCAAAAGAGACCGTCAAACAAAATTTCAATACTGTAAAACTAAAATCTTGAGTTATGTGGTCCTTTCTTTAAATTGAAGGAATATATTAAGACAAAGGTGATTTGTCCTCGATTTCCAATCGTCACAACTATATAGCATTGTATCTTTTGGCAGAGGACAAAATTAGATTGGAATTGTTTTTCCCTAACTCTGTTTTACTTTCACTATATAGTAAGACTCTTTTTGTACTTACAATTATTTGAAAAAAATATACCATAGTGTGATGTTATACTTCTTCATAATTTGTTATTAGGACATGATTTTTATGGAAGAATTCACTACTATGAATCGATTTAAAAAAATTTCATGACTTTACAGTCAACTCTTCAATCTGTTCTAAGATAATAACCACTTAGAAGATTTAGATCTAATTAAGAGAAAAAGAGGTATGATTTCATGTATTTATTAAGGTATACCTATCTCTATTATTCTATTTTATAATCCTTTAACACATCCACTTAAAATGCAGATACAACTTCATATGGACATTCACAAATTGAAGCAAATAACACAAAAATTCAAACTCACTTTACCTATAGCACTCGAGTTTCCTACTGTTTATTCCTATTATACGTAATACTCTTAATTTCAAATACTATTTCAACCTCCCTAACCTACAATACATATGACCTTTTCCTTAAATGGATGCCACAATACCTTCCTTCATGGCTTACTTCTAGAGGATGTACTATAATATGTAACATGAACCAAGTATGTGCCCCAGATTGAACTTGAAAGAGAAATAAATGAAGAAATGCAAAAAAATACCTTATTTTGATTCCATAACTTCACAGGATCTACTCACCGGAATGTGTTAAAGCCTTTTTACAATTTTCTTAAAATATGAACACTCTTAATGGGTTAGAGAATCAAGATGCTCATAAATTACTTCAACAACTGTAGGAGATCTTAACCTATATATACAGCTTCCATACTAGGCTTCCCCATCATAAGCCAAATATGGGTCCTGTCTACACTTATCAGGGTCCATTTTCCTCCTAGACTTTGGCCTATTAATCTAGATCCTTTATTGGGTCACTCTATTATCTTTATCTGGACCAATTTTATGTAACTTAATAAGTTATTAAAAATTGATAAAATGCAATTAATTGTTGTCCACTAAATGGGAAAATTTCTAACATTCTCCTCCTTGGACAATAATTAATTACATTATTGAATCAAGTTGAAAACTAATTCAAAATATGATTAGTTCACATTACTATATTGATCGATCAAGTTTAAAATAACACAATTTGATCCAAAGATAATGAAAGTCCATCATTCTGTCCCACAAGATTTTCGATACCAAAACATATCAAACATATATGTCATGTGTAAAATAGGTCTAATATAATCACACATATCTAATACCTTACTAACATGAATGAGAAAATGGAGTGTCGTAAACTAAGATGATACCTTATCATCTAAATTGTATTATCTTTTGTTTATAGGTCTCGATTTCTCCAAACTTTATGCTAAATAATATTAGAGAAATCTTATTTTCTCTCACCAAATACTCAAATGCATTAGAGAAAACCTTTATGCTCTCTTCCTAAATGCTAATCTGCATTAGAGAATACCTTTATGGGATAAAACACTTATATCCTCCTATGTAATCTTAAAATCCATGGTTATACATATTACTATATGTGCCTGAATGACATAGGCTCAAGGTTAAGTTGTATATATGGCTAATGACCTACAACATGGTTAAGATCAACAAGAATCTTAAGACTTTCATATGTATTGTGACTATGTATGTTAAAATATAATATTAAGGATAAACAATGATCATTTTTATTGATGAACTACTATACTGTCATAATACATCAAAATGTACAAATGTACAAATGTACATGGAGCAAACGTAACGATCCCTATCTAATATTGTCTAAGGACTTCAATACACCCATACTATATGGATGTTTCTCAAACATAAGTGGGTGAAGTCCTTTAGTTAAAAGATCGGTTAACATGTCCTCAATCCTCAAATGCTCCACCTTAATGTCACCCTTTTGTATCAACTCCTTTATAGTCAAATATTTGACCTTCAAATGCATCGACCCTATGATATTCTCATTATTGCTCCTAAATAACATAGAAGCAATGTTATCACAGTATAACTGAATGGATCTAGTTACTAAACCAAACACAGGCAACTCAAAATCAAGTTAATGAGCCAAGCTGTCTATGAAGTAGCCTTATAGAATGCTACAAAATCTACATAAATGGTCGAGGAAGTCACCCGTGTCTACTTAACACTCTTCCACAACATTGTACCATCTGTAAACTTAAAGCTTTATCCTAATATGGACTTCCTATCTTCTGGACATATAGCTAAAATTTTAATCTAGATTCCCTACGAGGTTTAGTCTGTTAACTTCTCGATATGTCAACATATAATCCTTAGTTCCCTTTAAGTATCTCAACACTTGTTTGACTGTATTCCAATGGTCTATACCTAGGTTAGCCAATTATCAACCCAGTTGTCCAGCAGTAAATGCAATGTCCAGCCTAGTGCATACGTAGGCACACATCAGGCTATCAACCACACTAGAATCAGAAACATTCCTCTTGACCTCTTTCTTTACTTCATTCTTTGGACACCATGCCAAAGATCATCTTTCACTATGAGAGATCGATGTTATACCAAATTTACAGTTAACCATATTAAATCTTTGTAACATATGCTTAATGTATGCACACTGTAAGAGGCTTAAAGAGTGTTAAGATATGTCCTAATGAATCTGCATACCTAGGACAAAAGACGTTGCAACAAGATCCTTCATGTCAAAATGCTTGGCTAAAATTTGTTTAACCTTATACAATATGGTCAAGTCATTCGATGCGAGCAATTTATCATCCACATATAATAATAGCAAGATAAATTTGGTCCCTTTGAACTCGTAGTACAAGCATCTTTTAACTTTATTTTTCATGAATCTAAAAATGGACAAAACCTCATCAAAATTAAGGTACCAATTTCGGAGGTCTATTGTAAACCATATATTGATTTGCTTAATGTCCAAACTATATCAGTTCTATCTAAATCCTGAAATTCTTTCGGTTGAACCACATAAACCTAGGAAAGCAGTTTTTGAAAATCATCTAATGTAACTCTATATCATCATGAGTTACAATTGTCATAATCACTTGAAATGTATCCTTCAAGTTTACAGGAGAGAAGGTAACATTAAATTCAAAACCTTCTCTATGAGTAAAACCTTTGGCAACTAAGCGAGCCTTAAAGTGCTAAACTTTATCCTAAGTCCTTCTTAGTCTTAAACAATCATTTATGAGTAACAAGTTTGCAATGATGAGGTAAATCAACTAGCTCCCAAACCTGTTATACTTTATGGATTGCATCTTGTCCTTCATTACATCCCACCTCAAATCTGCATGGTGAACAGAAACAACTTCTGTAAAAGTAACTGGATCCACAACATGTCCAATATCATAGTTTTGTTCATCCAAATAAACTATGTAATCTGATGAGATAGTAGGTCGTCTCATTCTAATATGCTCAAATTAATTAGTTTTAGTACCCCAGGGGCGGAAATGAAATAATTGTAATATCCGTTTTGCTATCATCTGAGGGATGAAGGGGTCCACCATCATTATAGACATCGTATTCCAAAAACTTAATTATTTGTGACTAAACTATTTTGGCGCCTTTACTATATAGTAGAATATGTAGCCTTTAGAGTGATCAGGATATCCAACTAAACAATAATGAATAGAATGGGCTTGCAATTTGCTTTCATAAAAATTATATTCATATACCTTAGCAGGGAAACCCCATGCACGCATTTGTGCAAGGATGGTTTTCCACCCTTTCCATATACTTAGGTAGGTTATTATTGTTCTACCTTGACTTCTTTATATCCTTTAAGAAGTAGTTACGTCTTTTAGTAACATACAATTTTGCTCAGGACTACCTAGCATAATGAACTGAGTCACCTTTTCAACCAATTTCACATATCTAGCAAACAAACCTTTCATATCCTGAAACAACATGTTTACCATAATACTCTCCTCCATGGTTAGATCTGACTATCATTATGCATTTTCCCAATTGGTTATTAACCTTCAATCTTGATGATCTTGAACCCATCAAGAACTTCAAACTTTCCTTAAGCAATAACATATAAACTTTAATCAGAATAATCATAAAAAAATGTCATCACATACCTAAAATTTCACAATGCAACTGTATAAGGTCTACAGATATTCATATGTATCATACCTAACAAGCTAGAAGCACAACTTGATCACTTTTTCCTTATTTTAGTCATCTTTCCCCTGCAACAATCAACATATATTTCCAGATCATCATAAACTAGAATTGGGAGAATGCTTTTCTTAATTAATCTCTCAACCTTGGCTTTAAAAATGTGGCTTAAACTATTATACCACAACATGTATGACTTATCTTTCGTCGGGGTTCTCCTTTTTCATGACTTGTTCAGCAAGATATGAAGAATCATATGTCTAATTTGGTGCTAGACACATTCTATATAAACCCTATGACAAGAAAGTTGTACTAATATGTTTATGTTAAACAACAACTATATAATTGAAGCATTAATTACATAATTTAAACCTTCTTTATCTAAAATTAATATAAAGATCAAATATAAAATGTGTCATGTAAAACCCAAATGAACCTTGTATAAAGGTTCAACCATACATTCCCTATTGCTATTTCATTAACTTCTTTATTATTGACAACTATAAATTTTTTGTTCCCTTTAGTTGGCTTTATCCTAGATATGAACCCCTGCATTATGCAAGTAACATAATTAGATGCTCCACTATCTAGCCACCAATAACTGAATCTAGTTATAGTAAAATTAGATTCATATATTGATAAGCCAAGGAGTTACCTGACGGTTTCTATCTTTCCTTCTAGGCTTTATACTATTGGCTTCTTTATGTTCGCAAGACCTATACCAGCACTAGATCGACCATCATCGGTATATGGAGAAGATTTATATTTTCTACCTATGAACTTAGTGAGCTTTACCTTTGCTTTCCTTTTAGTTGCTTTGAGGGCTGAAGGAGCAGCAATCTTGAGTTTCTCCTACTTAGCAACACAATGGGCAATCAAAGTACTAAATTCGCATTCCTCATCCAACAAGTAATATGTCGTCACTAGATTACTAAACTTTGAAGGAAGTATACTTAGATTCTAGTGTTTTATGCAAACATCAGGAAGAGGAATATTCAGGATCTTCAATCTACTATAGAGATGGATCATTCTTGATATGGACACCATCACTCCCCCTTCTCTAGTATACTTCATAGAGAATAATTCTTTCCTCACGACACTTATCTCAGCATTAGATGAGACCATGTACCACTGAGAGACATTATTAAGAACCTCCTTCGCTATGTATCTATCTAAAAGCCCACTAAATAGACGGTCAAGTATGGATCTCTTAATGGTTATGCAACACATTCTATTTTTGACCAATCCCAGACTGCATAAACTGTTTTATAAGCTTTTGAATTACTGGATTTAAGTAGAGATGGTCGATCTGTACGTATGGCCATATCAATTTCAGTCATCTCCACAGGAATCAATATATCCTCTATCCACTTCTTAATATTAAAACCAGTCAGGGTTTCAATAGTGACAATATGATTGTTGATAAAAAAGGTGACTATAAAATGACAACGCAAAGATTAACACAAATGTAAGATAAAAGCAATACTTAAAGCCATTAAATAGTATATGTACTGAGAATCCAATCATACATATTACGAAATACCTTTGGGCTAAATACATGACCTCCATATAAAAGCGATTAGAGTACAATCCATCAACTCTGATGACACTACCACCTTTGGGTGAATAAATCATATAAACAACTTTTATCCATCTAACATCTTTATACACATCTCTAAATCTTATGTAAGGCCAACACCTTTAGGTAAAATAACTGAATAGGAGACATGAGACATGAGACATCCCCTAACATACAACCAGAACAATTTAAAATACTGACTTTAAAGGCTATTTTGGTAACTACATTCTCATCAGTACCCAAAAGGTCCACAAAATACAAGGGATACATCTTTATGTTATCCTCACGTTCTTTATGGCCATATAGTATGTGACATTGTATTGGCAATAAATGCAAAACCTGAATGCACAGTATAATTGTCACACACTTGTGTTAAAAACATTGTAAGTAAACTTTATGTGAGACTTTTATGGTGAAAAATCTCAATCAGAGGGACTATCATGCATTATCGAACACTAAACCTACCATACAAAATATAAAAACATCAAGTATCTCCCTTATTTTAAGTTCGTTGCATAAAACATCACCAAAATCGGCTTTAAAATGCCTTATTCCCTTTTTCTATAGTTAAATTTTAATTTATTACTCATGAAAAAAATCCAAAAAATTAAAAAATCACTTTATAAATTCCCCTATTGAGCATGTTTTATTCTTATAAAACTCTTAATATTTCATAAGCTTACGGGTCATAGCTTAGTATATGAGGTGTTGATCCAACAAGGAATTAGTGAACTTATCGAATCCTAATTTGTCTAAGGCTTAAAAGTGTAATTAAAATGAGCAAAAAGTTAAGCAATTGAATATGGCTAGATTAAAAATTGAAATTATATTAATGCAAGGAAATCAAAATTAAGCACAATCGATTAACAAATCCAAAATCACATAAGGAAGATTAACCAATTATGAAAAGGGGATTTATCCTATCATCTAATGCTATCTTGATTACATTAAAGTTAATTCAGTATTGGTCCTAGAATTTCAATAGGTAGATTACTCTCTCTCAAGTTATAATCATTAACCTTAAATTATAAACCCTAATTGAATTCAATTACTGAAATTATAATCTCTCAATTTACACAACTTAATTATATCTTAAGCATTCTAATAAACAATTAGATCCTCACAAGAGATCTCTCTTCATATAAATTACCAATTTTATTATTTTTGTGATCTATCAACTTGTTTAACTCTCATTATCGAGCACTTTTCCGATTAATTATCGAAGTATATAAATACGACAAACAATCACAATACCAACACAATAACATCAAAAGCAATCAAATTAATATTGATTAAAGAATAAATCCTTACAAAAGTTTAAATCTTCTTTGGCAACAAATTCAACATCCTCAAACCCAAAGCATACATCAAGATGAAATGAATAACAAGAAGAAGTTGAAAATAATTTGAGATGGCTAGGTTAGAGTGGCTGGACAGCAGTTAGCTGAAGCTCCCTTTCTCTTCTTTCGTTCTCTCCCTCTTCCTTGTGTTCTTTCTCAAGATGGCAAACGGAGGCTTATCTTTAGGTTTTCTTTCTTTTCCTTTCATATGCTTTTCCCATTTAGGGTAAAAACTAAGTTTTACCTATCCCAAATGTCTAAAATAAGCCTCAAAAAGTTAAGTTTGGAAGCAGTCCTTCCGTCTGTCGAGGCACTTGTCACGATCGTGGCCAATAAGGCTATGATCATGGCACTTCAAAATTGCTTCTGTCACGATGAGGCTACTATCGTGGCCTATTATACCTGCTTCTGTCACGAATGTGGCCACGATCGTGGTACTTGTTCCTCCTCCGAGCTTTCTCCAAATCTTCTCAGGCCTTTTTTACCTAATCTCAAACCCTAACAAACTCATCAAAACACCTTAAACACACAAAATTAAAGCTCGATATCATTCTCTAACCCATATAACACTAAAAAACACATAGCATAATTCTAAACCTAAACATGCACAAATCATCCAATTAACTGAAAACATTCTAAATTACCCATTAAAACATAATGCAACTTATAAATATCATCCTTTGACTCGGAAACTAACCCAACATAACTCGTGGCATCTTTAAGGAAATTCTGAAATTTTTGAGTTTCTTTAGTACTGTAACGTTTTGACATCAGCATTACTCTAGAGCACTATAGCATTGACGTTAGCAACTCACTGTAACTGTTGATGTCAGCATGGCATCATTACATCACTGCATGTGAATGGGAATGACGCATGCAGTGCACACGCCTAACTCTCACCCGCCCTGATACTGTATATTCTGAGAGATGCATGCATCGTACGCGCACCAACATGCCTAGATACTTTGTGACACGAGTGATGCACATGCCAAATGCGTGTCACACACGCACGCACCAATATATGGTGACATGCTGAGCACCCACTTGCTTGCCATCCATACCTCCCTATTGGCAGTGCTTTTGAGGCTTCGAGCATGCATGCCTGATGGTCACCCTCACTTCGCTATCAACAGGTGATTTGTGGTGATTCCTAGGCCGATTTTGCATACTCCACGGCTCATTACTAAACATATGTTCATGATTTTCAAGTAATAATAAACAAGAAAAACCAAAAAACATAACTTTATTCTCTGAAAATCTTATGGAGAAAAACCAAAAATCTACACTTTTAACCTTCTGATTAGGTAACCGCTTTGATATCACGTGTAACAATTAACATGAGCCTTAATACTTGTCTCGAACTGAAAACGAAAGGAAAATAAATAGAAAATGCAAAAAAAACCTTATTTTGGTTCCATAACTTCAAACAGGCTTTCTGAGGCCGGAGCAAACGTGAATCCACTGCCACCTTATCGGGATCTGCTCACTGGAATGCATTAAAACCTTTCTACAGTTTTCTTAAAGCATGAACACTCTTAACAAGTTGGAGAATCCAAACGCTCACGAATTACTTAAGCAACTATTAAAGACTTTAACATATATATATAAATAGCTTTCATATTGAGTTTTCTCGTTATAGAGCTGATATAAGCCTAGTCTACACTAATTGAGATTTATTTTTCTCCTAAACTTTGGCCCATTAATCTAGATCAATTGTTAGGCCACTTTGTCATCTTTATTCAAATAAAATTTACGTATTTTAACCGATAAGTTATTAAAAACCAAAAAAATTATTCTTGTCCACTAAATGGGAAAATTTCTAACATTTACATATGTTTTTATCAATTTTATTAATCTTTCCTTCGTCTGCAAGTTAGAGGAAGCGGTTTACGGCCTTAAAACAAATTCCACATGCAAGGCACGAAGCACTAAGTTGCTTTCTTGATTTTGATCTTAATACAATGCAAATCAGATGCTTCTCTCTCTCTCTCTCTCTCTAAAGGGTATCATAGTCACTTTTGGGTTTAGGTTGTTAATTCTGACAAGAAGCCATAAATACTAGTCTTTTAATTTCACACCAAAATTGTATACTCGAAATTTACTCATCAAAGTAGAACCATACCTCTTGAAACTTCAAAGACCCTCGTTATCTCAGAAAGTTATCGGATCCTTGCAGTACCTTAGCATCACAAAAACCAGACACAGTTTTGCTGTCAACAAACTCAGTTTATGAATTGTCCACCCAAAGTAATTGAAAGCTGTCAAACGGACTTTACGGTATCGAAAGGACACTCTTCATCATGGTTTACACAATAAACGTGCAAACTCTTCCAATTTACGAACTTTTTCTGATGTCAATTACAGGATTTCCACAGCTAGTGAAGTGATATTATTTGGTAAAAATCACTGGAAAAATCAAATCCCTGAAACGGAAGTTCTTAATTTTTCTTTCTGGTTTGTGAAATCTTTTAAATTCCTCAATCAAAAGAGCTATCAACTCATCATCGTTGGTGATCTATATTAAAAAAAATTCTTGATTTGTAGCTTGCCCTGGTAAAGTGACCTCTCCTGTAATTACATGTTTTTGCAAGCTTTTAAGTACTCAATGTTTTAGTCTTCGTCGTTGGTGATCTAAACAAGAAAATTCTTGATTTGTAGCAGCTCTCGGAAACTGACGGCCCCCGTTATCACAAGTTTTTGCAACCTGTTAGTAGTCAATGTTCTAGTTTCTTCTGGTAAAATTTATAGGTAATATTTGGAGACTAGTGCATACATTTTAGTATGTAAATAGTGTACAACTAATATGGCTGCTGTTCCCTATTATTCACAAAAAGGCAAGAAAATGAAAGGAAATGAACTGCTTTAGCCTTGTTTTTCCAGTCATAAATTGATTGAAATAATAGAGGGGTCACATCCTTTAATTTCTATCTTGATTTCCTCCGATATATATTATTTTGCGTCAACGTCAACCAAAGAAGCAAACTTCAAAGCTTCATTTTCTTCTACTGCATTGGTTAAACGATTACATAACGCAAATCAGAATCTATTACCAACTCTGAACTACATGGGACTATGAATCTGTACTTTGGCGGGGGAAGGTTGGAGTTGGTTGATACTTAGTCCCAGCTGCGTAGTTTCATGATGTTGACGATAGCTACGTGTAATGAAGCAAAGTTTCAGCTATTGGTCCATTTATAACACTACGTCACGCATATATGAGCATCAATATATATATTTATTAGCTTATGATAGGAAGTTAAATTGTGCAGAAAAGAACCACTAAAGATTAGAGTTCTAATATAATATAGTTATTCAACGACAAAAAATTTTCTTTTTATAATTTATTTATAGGACAACTTGAAAAAAGAAAAAGGATGGAGCCCTGATCATCAGTTGTAGTCATATTATATTTCTGCACTTTAACAGAAACTTAGATGGAGTTCCCGGGATTCCAGGTTTTCTGAGCGGCTGCCTATAAAAAATATAATCCTGGTGAAAGCAGAACCAATGTTTGTTAAGAGAAACAAAAAAAAAAAAAAGGGGGGGGACCTGCGCCGTAGTCCGAAATGTACACGCACAATGCTTGTTAGATCAGTTAAAAGCTATTATTTATAAGGAGTGACATAATATAACTACAAAGCTAATTAGCTGGAGCAATTATAATAAAGTCTTGGGGGTGTAGTTTTTGGCGAAGATTAAGCCTTAATCGCCGTTCTCGAGTTACTTACTAATGAGAAAAAGTAATTAAACTGCAAGATCTAAAAAATCTTTTAATCAAGCAATACCTCTGTTCTTGCTCTATCACTCTCAGGTACTGCAAACATATAGAATCCATGTACGCATACACAAAAACGGATCCCGGTACACTTGCTAATAAAAAATTTCAACAAGATAAGCGGGTCTGGTGCTGTGGAAATTCAGGCATAGGACTTTAGAGAGTTCAAGTCCTTATCAGTTGTCTGTTTCATTCCCAAGCTTTTAAGTTGTTAATTTCATTAAATAACCTAAAAGTGTGATGGCAAATTGATCATCAAGCCCCTTTATAAATCGCCCAAGAAACCCCACCACACACACACAAAGAAGAAAAAGACACGAAAACATGGTAACTCTTCAAGTTTTCGCTACTCAGACATCATTACCATCTTCAACCTTATGCTCCATGAAGATCAAAAGCCTAATTCAAACCCTCATATTGTCTCATGTTAACCGGATTGTTAAAGCTCTCTCTAAAGCAAAGTCGATTCTGACTCATATTCTCAAGGAACTACAACCTTTGCACTTGGTATTATATCCTGAAAGCTGGGTCACAAAAAAGAAGCAAAAGAATTACAGGAAGATATTCTTTGGTTCCTTCAGGCTACACTATAACTGGTGCTCTTCACATGTGTTGCCAGTGTCGCAACAAGTTCTTGAGGGTTTTTCAACACCCCATTTGCACTATGACCCGACATGGAATTCCGTAATCACGACTAATGAACAATTTGATGTGACCGCAGAGTCTCAGCTTTCAGGCTACCTTCATTGGCTGGAGCAGAAGCGACATGAGAGCTCCAACGGTGATCACGGAAAAATGAACGAGATCGATCAGCTAGCGGAAATTTTCATCGCAAGGTGCCATGAAAAGTTCATGTTGGAGAAGCAAGAGTCGTACAGGAGATTCCAAGAAATGATGGCTAGAAGCATTTGAATGTGAGAAGCTTAAGCTTGGTGTATTATGCTTTGCTTTCACATTGTTCCGTGTTAAATGCATTGGCGGGAGGAAAGTACCGTGATATTGCTGTATTAATTGATGCTTACTTTCCTTGGTTTATTAACTTCTTTTCCTCTAATTTTGTGCTTTACTTTGAATGATGGGGTCTAAAGAATTGTACTTGAAAGATGGGCTCTAGGGCTGATCCGTGATCGTACATTGTGCAATTCTTCCCTTTGTGGTGATGCTCACAACTAGGAATTGGAGATAGACTGAAGTGTGATGTACTCTAAAATTTGTATCTTCTCTTATTTTGAACGTTGGGCATGAGCATATATGCGATCAATCTAGCAATTTTACACTACCCACCTTCCAAATTCCTATTGTGTGGAAGGAGTTACATAGGTGAATGAAGTTTGCAATATGTGGACCAAGAAATTCAAGCCTTAAGAGAAAAGAAAAGAGAGCAGTTTGTAGCCGAACTCAAAGATAATATATTAAACATCCTCATATCCAACATCGTTTTTTCTTTGAAGTAAATTATTCCTAACTTTTGCAGATTTTGGTAATCCAAATTCTTCAAGACTTATATTTATGCATATTAAAGTGAAAAAAGTTTGTTAAAAGAATATTATTCCTATTATTATAGATAGTAGAAGAATATTATTTTAACCAAAAAATTTAATAATAATCACCAAAAATATCAATTTAATATTGTAATAGCTTGTATGCTTCCAAGTTCAAATTTTCAAACTCTTAACAGTCCTCTCAAAGTCAAAAGGTGCACAAATCTTAGTTTCATTAGTCATGAAAGTTAGGTTAATTTTAACTACTATCTCACCCTTATACATGTCCCTTTGTGAAGTGTCTGAAGTTAAGTGTTTCTCTGAAGTTTCAATTTTTATATGCTGTAGCATGACAAGAACATGAACTTTGAGCGTTTGAGTGTTCCTTGGTAGTTGTCCCAATCGTTTCGTGTGGCTTTAAGCTAACCCCGAATTCGGTGACTTAGTCAACTCTCTCTCTCTCTCCCTCCCCCGTAACTGTTGAAGTCCTCTGAACTAATTAACTGTACAATGATTTTGGAGTAGGTTTCGTTATCTAGTTCTCTCCTAACCTCGATTTAGCAAATCCGTATCGAGCCCAAATGTGAACATTGCACTTTCAAGTTGTAGGATATGTACTTGATTTGTACATTAGAAAAGTATTAAAGACATAGAAAGCCATATATCGGTACCTTAGTGAATGTTAAAGCAGTTAAAACAAGATAATAATGCATAATTTTTATGATTTGCAGTCTT
>JAOSBN010000004.1:30578459-30592652 GCA_027563595.1 Erythroxylum suave | reverse complement strand
TCAAATTTCCTTAAATTCATAATTTTCTCACCAATTTCTTTCTCATTTAAATTCATTTTAATATTTCTATCTTTCATAAAAAATTCGGGGTCCAACATTGGAACTCTAGACAATGCACAAAGGAAGCTGAAAGGCAAAGTTGAGCAAGTCATTAAGGACCATGCTTCCTCAATCCATAATCTAGAAGCGCAAGTGAATCAATTGTCAAACACCTTTTTTATGAGGAATTTGGGAAATCTTCCTAGTACTTCAAGAACAAATCAAGAGAGCAAGTCAAGGCGATTATGCTTCAAAGTGGGAAGGAAATTAATCCACCCATAAGGACAACAGAGGAGTCCATCCATCCTGTGGAGAAAAATCATATAAAGGAGAAGGAAGTGGATATAAGTGAATACCCTCCTTATATCGCTCCTTTACCATATCAACCCGAGGTCCCTTTTCCTCTATGATTACAAAAGAAAAAGTTAGATGCACAATTTGCAAAATTTGTTGATAAATTAAAGATACTACAGATAAATCTCTCCTTTGTAGAGGTGTTGGAACACATGTCCAAATATGAAAAATTTTTAAAGGAGATATTATCAAAGAAACGTACTTGGGAGGATAATCAGATGGTAGCTCTTACTGGCACATGCAGCTCCATAGTTACCAACTAAACGCCATCTAAATGTAAAGATCCAGGAAGTTTCACAATACCCTGTGTGGTTGGTGAGTTGGATTTTACTAAATGTTTATGTGATTTGGGAGCAAGCATTAATCTTATACCTCTGTTGATATTAAAGAAGTTGGGATTAAGGGTGGTCAAGCCAACATCAATGTTAATTCAGTTGGTTGATCAATCCATTAAGAGACAATTTGGAATAGTGGAAGACATTATGATGTAAGTGGATAAGTTTATTATTTCAAATAGATTTGTGGTTCTAGATTTTGAAGAAGATAAGAATTGCCCGCTAATTTTAGGTCGACCATTCATGAATATAGGAAAGACAATAATTGACGTTTAGGAGGGGAAATTAACACTGCAGATAGGTGAGGATCAAATTGAATTCAATATAAAGAAGGCCTTGAAGAATCCAATAACAAGTAGCGCATGGATGAAGGTTGAAATTATGGATTAACATTTGTAGGAACAAGTTGAGAGTTGCATCACAGAAGTTCAGTCAGTAGAGGCAGAGGTAGACAATGGATATCAGAACCTTGAATTTAAAAGAGATGATGCCATAAAGGAGTCAGGCATTCAAACACATTAAGATAAATTGGTTCAAACTAAAGCACCCGTACCACCATTCACAGGAAAACCACCGACACTAGAGTTTAAAGCTTTACCTCTACATCTTAGATATACCTTTCTAGGTGAAGGTCAAATGTTGCCAGTAATAATCTCCAATCAATTAAATGAGAAACAAGAAAGTAAGGTGGTAAAAGTTGTTTGGAAGTGAATGAAAGTCATCGGATGCTAGATTGCTAACATTTGAGGAATAAGCCCAAATGTCTACATTCATTGAATAAATTTAGAAGAAGGATGTAGCACAGTGAGGCAACATCAATGGAGGTTGAATCCTAATATGAAAAAGGTGGTCAAGAAGGAGATCATAAAACTCTTAGAAGTAGGGATAATTTATCCCATCTCTAATAGTGAATGGGACAATGTGTACCTAAGAAGGGTGGAATGATGATAATAAAAAGTGATAATGGAGAAGTAATTTCAACAAGAGTAGTCATAAGATGGAGGGTATGCATAGATTATCTCAAACTCAACTTAGTGACTAAGAAAGATCACTTTTCTCTCTCATCATAGACCAGATGATAGAATGGGTAGCTGGCCATTCATTTTATTGCTTCTTAGATGGATATTCAGGCTATAATCAGATTTCCATCTGCGTTAATGATTAGAAGAAAACTACATTCACTTTCTTGTATGGTACCTTCCTATACAGATGAATGTCATTCGGACTTTACAATGTCCCAGCTACATTTTAGAGATGTATGATGTCTATCTTTGCTAACTGATAGAAGATATAATGGATGTCTTCATGGATGATTTTTCAATCTTTAGAGATTCTTTCGACATTTGTTTAACTAATTTGGATAGAGTTCTTCAAATATGTGAAGAGTCACACTTGGTGCTAAATTGGGAGAAATGCCATTTTATTGTGCAAGAGGGGATAGTACTAGGGCATAAAATCTCACACCAAGGATTCAAAGTTGACAAAGCAAAAAATTAGGTGATAAAGAATCTTCTACCACTAAGCAATGTAAAAGATGTGCAAGGATTTTTAGGTCATGCAGGATTTTATTGTTGTTTCATCAGAGACTTTTCGCAAATTGCAAGACCTTTGAAAAAAATTTTAGTCAAGGATGTGCCTTACTTGTTTGATGACAAGTATATGACTACATTCAACATATTAAAGAAGGCATTAATTTCAGCACCAATTCGCTCACCACCGGAGTTGACACTTCCGTTTGAAGTTATATCTGATGCAAGTGACGAAGCCATAGGTTGTGTATTGGTTCAAAGGAAAGATAAGAATTTGCATGCAATTTATTATGCCAGTAAAAACCTTTCAGGACCTCAGTTAGATTACACCAACATGAAAAAGGAACTACTTGTAGTAATATACCCATGTGATAAGTTTTGACAATGCCTTTTAGGTTCAAAGGTAATTGTGTTAACTGATCATGCTACATTAAAATACCTTTTTAATAAGAAAGATGAAAAACCTAGGCTCATTAGGTTGGTGTTACTTCTACAAGAATTTGATATTGAAGCGAGAGATAGAAAGGGAGCGAAAAATGTGGTGGCAAACCACTTATCTAGAATTGAAGGAGGAGAATGCAAGCCAAGTGACGACATCAATGAAAATTTCCCCAATGAAACCTTGATGCTACTTGAGTGCTTGATTACACCATGGTTTACTGATATTGCCAATTATGTTGCCAGTGGTAAACTTCCGTTAAATCTCTCATACCAAGAAAGGAAGAAGTTCTTATATAACTGTAATTGATATATATGGGATGAGCCAATTTTTTATAGAGCATGTGCAGATGGGTTAATGTGACAATTTGTTTCAGATGAAGATATGTTTGACATATTAAAGGAATGCTGTGAATGTTAGTATGTTGGGCATTATAGAGTAGATAAAACGATGACTTGGATATTTAAGAGTGGATTTTATGGCCATAATTGTTTAAGGATGCTCAAATCTACGTAGTATAATGTGATCGATGCTAGAGAATAAGTATCATCTCCAAAAGGGATGAAATGCCTTTATCCAACATTCAAAAGGTGGAAGTCTTCGATGTTTGGCACATTGATTTTATGGATCATTTTCCATCTTTGATAGGAAATACGTATATTCTAGTAGGGGTTCATTATGTTTCTCGTTGGACCAAACATGTAGCATCTCAACCCAATCATGGGAACATAGTGCAGAAGTTTATTAAATGGTTATTTAACCAGTTTGGAGTGCCACGTATGATAATCAGTGATGGAGGCACACATTTTTGCAACAGATCTTTTGATGCCCTTTTAAAAATATATAGAGTGCACCACCAAGTTTCCACATCTTACCATTCGCAAACTAGTGGACAAGTGGAAGTTGTTAACCGGGAGCTTAAACAAATTTTGAAAAAGATAGTGAACAACTCCAGGAAGGATTGAGCAACAAAGCTAGATGATGCCTTACGGGCCTATAGGACAGCTTTTAAAACACCCATCGGAATAACTCCTTATAGGCTCGTGTACGGGAAAGCTTGTGATTTTCCGGTTGAATTAGAACATCAAGTATACTAGGAAATTAAAGCATTAAATTTTGATTGGAAACAAGTTGGCAAAAAGAGGCTTCTACAACTGGACGAACTTGACAAGTTTCATTTTAATGCGTACAAAAATGCCAAACTCTACAAGGAAAAGGTCAAGAAATGGGAAGATGTTTGTCTCAAATAAAAGAAATTGAAAGTAGGAGACATTGTTCTACTCTATAATTCACAGTTAAGGCTATTTTTAGGAAGTTAAAATCTAGATGGAGTGGACCATTTACAGTCATTCAAGTTTTTGATCAAGTGAAAATGCTAATAAGGAGACTTTTAAGGTCAACGAGCATCGTCGCAAGCTTTATCTTTGAGGTACGATTCCTAAAGATAAGAAAATGATTTCCTTATCTTCAAATAACTAAGATGCCTCTATAGATGCAAGGTCGAGCTAAGGACCATAAATTAGCAAAATTTAGAAGTTTGTTTGAGATTGTTAGGAATAGTTAGATTTGTTTAAGCTTTTAATAAAATGTTAGTAATTTGTGCTTACTCTCAGGGCTTCCCATCACCGCCTTCATCTCCATGAGATTTTGTCTAACCCATTTTTTTCTTCAAATTAGTCTTCAGTTCTAATTTTTATGTTTATTCCTATCTATTTTAATTTTTGTTTTTTTCCTTGTCTTTCATATGCTTGTTTGTTTCCTTCTCACTTTGAGGAAAATGTGTTGTTCAAGTGTAGGGAGGGTATGTGTTTTTCTTTTGAATGTGATCTTGTATATTTTATTATAGTTTTTAGGTTGCATTTTGTGAATTGTTTGAATGTGTCATTGGCGTAGACGAACTAAAATTTATTTAATTTTGAACATGGTCTATTAGGATGTAAATAATCCTTAGCTCGCGAAATTAGTGAATCGGGATTCTTTGGATGAATATACAACTTAATTAGGATTTAGTATAAGTTTAACACCCTCTAAACTACCATATTCATTCATAAGTTAAGGCCTTTCAAATTAAGTAACTTTACTAGTATTTTTTCAGGGAAACGAGTAGGTTAGACAATAAGGTAGGTAATAAAAAAATTATATATATATATATATTGTGTCGATCTCGTTACTCAGCTATATCACATTTTCAACTAGTTACTAGCTCTATTTATAACCTGAAGGTCAGCGAAATAGCTATATATATATATACACACAAATGTGTGGCGATCTGGTTACTCAGCTATATCACATTTGCAACTAGTTACTAGCTCCATTTATAACTCGACACACATCACAAATGTGTGTCGAGTTATAAATAGAGCTAGTAAAATGTGTGGCTCCACATAAAAAAGCTATAATGATGTTTCAACCATGTTATTTAATAAAACTGACTTAGTTGAGTAACTGGATCGACATTCATCACCAATGTTTTCCTCTGAGTAAAAGACTAAGTTCTTGTTAAAAACAAGTGTTCTTAATGAAAACCTACAAAACTTGTAATAGCTTAAATTTTCATAAAAATGTCCTTAAGAATAGTTACAAAGTATGAATGGCCAAAGAATTATTAATGTTTGTGTGCAATTGACAAGGGTAAATAAAGTAACACTTAGATCCTGATTAATCTGTCTATGTAGGTCAAAGCCCCTAGACAAAGATTTTGTAGGCTAATGGTTTGACATAACTTGAATGATTTTGTTCAAGATTAAATTTATTTCATGAAGTTGAAGCCATTGCCTCATTTTTGTATTGTGTATTGTGTGTTTGTTATGTTTTTGTTATTTTGTTTACTTGAGGACAAGAAAAATTAAGTGTGGGGATGTTGATAGTTGTGATTTGTATCATGTTTTAGGGTTTAATTTGTTTTGTGTTAAGTGTTACGGTGAGTGTTTATTGTGTATTTAGGTTAGAATTGTGTTAATTTATGTGTTTAAGTGTTTTTATGGGTTAGTATAAGTCTTTGAGCTTAAATGTTATGTTTTTGAGGTACCTTGATGTGTTTGTTAGTGTTTCAGGACCAACATTGAAGAATAGAGGCATTTCAGAGACTTTTGGGCTGAAGACATGACCTACGATTATGGCACAATAGGCCACGATCATGTATGGATTAGGATATTCAATCCAGATCAAGGATTGACTATACTAGGTTCTGCATTCTATTATAATTAAAGAATGGCCTCCCATAAACTATCCCTCTTTTTAGGCCAGCTGAGAATGATCAGCTGGTAGAAGATACCATTAAGGTATCCTACCAGTGGAGGTCCCCTTGAAGTTCCAAAGGAAAGCATGGAGACAAGTATATAGGAAATTTATAAGGGTTGACTATACTAAATTTATGAGACTAAATAATATGCATGAAAACTCAATTGCTCAACTCCCAAGTTCAACTTAGGTAGTAATGGACATTAATATCACATAATCTATCAAGATAATGGAGCCTATTATTTAGAATTCTTTGTGGAAATGAATCTGTAGAGGTTCAAGCTAATTCGAATGACTTAAATAACTCCAAGAAATAGAAAATTAATCTAAATGTGAGCATTGAGCTAAAGATAACTTTGCCTATGTAAGGAAAAGAAGAATTTAAAATAGTTAGCAAAAGGAAGTCTAACAAGTGAATGAAGACGAAGGCATTATCCCCTTCCTCTTCCTCCCATAAATAACAGTCATTGTATGGAACACTAGGGGCCTCAACAAATGCACAAAGCAAAAAACCATTTTTGACTATATTAAAGAGAAAAGCCTTACATTATAGAGCTCTTGGAGACCAAGAAAAAATTTAACAAATGTAGACACCTTTGGTTCTTTAAGAAATGCTAACAGATTATCACAAATCATGAGAAACATTTCAATAAAAGGATAGTCATTGGGTATGATCCTAGAAAAATTAGCATTATGAGTTCCCCAACCTATAATCAATATATATACCTTAAATCCATATAGTATATGGTTTTGATCCTTTAATAATCTTGTATGTTTTTGCCTTTAATCATACTTTTTAAAGGACTTTATTTTGGAACTCTCTCACTAATGCATATAATACTGTTGACTTCCCTTATATGATCTTTAGGTGGTACTCTCTTCATATCAAAGGTTGAAATATCCAATTGTAACAAATTTCGTCGTAGTGAATTCAAGTTATGAGTTTCTAACATTGAATTTACTAAATTAAAGGTTGAAGATAACTACTTCACATAGTGCAATAAGAAATAGGGGTATGAATGTTGAGGAACAATTATACTTTGTCTTAGTAAACCAAAATTGGTTAAAGAAATTCCACAATAGTAAGGCAATATTCATCCATTGTAAGGTATTTGATGTCTCATATATAGAGGTATACATCCTTCTAAATCACACAAAAAGATGCTCCATATTCAAGTTCTTTAACTATCTTAATAATGTTAATGAATTTCTTCAAATTATTAGTAAAGGTATAAGTCCTAACATCATAAGGTTTAAGATGTTCAAATTTTACAAAAGATTAATGGAAATCAAGACTGAAATTAATAAGCTTTGTAAGTCCATGTGTATAAGCACTAAGCAAGAACTAGATCTAGCTATGAAGAATACGCATATATTTTGAAAAAGCATTATTAATACACCTAGCTATCCTTTATACATTTCCAATGAAAAATTAACATTGAGGACTTACATTAATGCAATAGAAAGACGTTGTATTGCTGTTATGTTTTACGGTGTTCTGGAAAAATGACTAGGTTCCCTCCCTTTACTAGTTATCATACCAATTAATGCACTAGAAAGACATTATATAGTTGTTATGTTTTAGGGTGTTCTGGAAAAGATGACTATGTTCTATCCCTTTACTGGTTATTATATCAATTAGCAAAGCGATTACGCAAAAATATTAGTTGAAAATGTCAAAAGAAATCAAATTTAGAGTTCATATACAAAGCATAAAAGCTTGAGCGGTTGACAAACGAAATCTAATGAATGGTGATAGATTACTTAACAAAAAGTAGATCGGGATAGAACTTGCTTATGTACAATGTTACTAGTACTACCTTTGATTCTAGGACCTCTTCCCCTCTTTAAGCGCCTACATAGTTGACTATTGCTAATGACTTTGTATTGCGCATCACAATCGAATAAAGAATCAAAGGATTTGGATACTAACTCTAAATTTTTTAATAGAGTCATAATACACTACAAGAAAATTAGTTATTAGCGATGGATAATTACTGACGAAAATTGAACCATTGGAAATTACCAACAGAAAATCATTATTCATTGGTAAAATTGTCAGAAAAATTTTGACTTGTGATGGCAAAACTATCTGTCGGTATATATATGGAGGAAAATCATCCCGAAAATTTTTTTGACCAAATATAATGACGGTAAGAAATGTTCATCGATAAAGAAAGCAGGAGTGCTTGGTAAAGTGAATAATGCTAGGGTTTGTCGACGAAGTTTCTGTCGGTAAATTCACTCAGTAAAATCTAGTAGTAAACGTTGTTGTTTGCTTTTAGTTAAGCATTAAAAAAAACGAAAATGATGTCGTTCAGTTTAACATCAAACAACGTCATTTTCATTAAACCTAAATCTACCGTTGATTCCTTCCCCCAATTTCCCTTCATCCATTGTATGCAGCCTCATTTATTTTCTCACATTTTTCGTCGTCGTCTGATCGCAGCTCTCGTAATCCCACCAGGCCTCCTTATCGTCCCACTTTGCGTCATCATCGTGCCGTCGTACGTCGTGAGTGTGCCTTTGTCCTCGGGTAGCTAACGTTGTCATCTCTTTCACAACCAAAGGCCACCGGGTGTCATGCCACCCCTCCTTATCATCACTCATCCTAGCCACTGTCGTCGCATTTGCTTCAGATTCTATATAATCGTCTCTTATACACGACACCTCTTTGTTATTGTCATCCTGTCAATGTATAGGTGGATTACGTTAATTTAGTTCATTATTAGATTTAAGATTGTGTGTATATGGCATAATTAGCGATTATTAGGTTCACGTATGGTGTCGTTTTTTATTAGCAAGAAACAATATATTTGTATAAGTTAAAATTCTCATGCACTGATAATCTAAGCAATAACAATATGGACTTGATATTGTTTGAGCAAAACCTTAACACTATGTTTGCTTTATGAGAAACAAAACAAGGGAAAGAAAGGGGATGGAAGATTTAAGTTTTTAAGTTTGATGACCTAATAAATAGAGTATTGGTGAAGTTATAAAGAAATTTTTCTGTGGTAAAATATTCATTTATTATTTATCTTATTTTTATTAATTACCTATTTTGTATAGTTTAAGGATCTTATAGTCACTAACAGCTACCAAGTTGTATACGACATTGATGTATATACGGATTAGGATATGATTGGCAATAATAATGTTCAACATTTATTGGATAGTTCTTCCTATAAAGGAACACTTTGTGTGGTTCACTTACCAATTAATTAGTTTTATTTTGATAATCAATTTGAATAAGTGTTATGTTACAATTATTTTAAGGAATCTCTTATCCTTCAATTATACATGTTATTAATTGATAAATATCTTTGATTTCTTATTTAACAATTAATGAAGGAGATTTGAGAAGCAATTGAATTAGACTACGTAGTGTCATCCAAATTTGACTTTTTGATTCATACCTTATTTAAGCAATTTAGATATCTAGTTGGGCCTCATCTCTAATCATACCTTATATCCTTTTTATTCATACCTTATATCCTACTCTAACTGCAAAGTTCCTAAATTAAGAGGGTTAGATTGCAATTAAGGAGACGAGGAGCAAAAGTGAAAAAAAATATAGAACACTTGAATTGATAAGAGGGAGACGAGTGTGAAAACTGTGAAAATGGGGGGCAAAACTAGGAAGAGGACTTCATAACATTAGAAAAAGAAAAAGTTGGTATTTGGAATAGCCCATAAGAAATGCAAAATGGTGCTTTTGTGGATTATATGATGATGCATTGTTTTTTAAATTCATTTCTTTAAATTTTTTATAAACTTTTATTTCAAAGGAAGAATGATTCATATATAATTATTTGTAAACATTAATTTATTAACTCTTTATTATATATTGATATATTAATTCTTGTTAATTTTTTTTGAGTTAATGTGAAAATCAAACACTCAATACTTTATATATTTCATGTAAAATTAATGTAAGAATTTTCCAATCAATAATTTTATTCCTTGATCTTTTAAACAAATATTTCTATGAAATTATGGACAGAGATAATCTCTCTAAAAAAGAACAACAATAACAAAACACTGATTATGAATTTTGTTGATATGCGAGATTTAAGGAAGTTTAGTAGTACGTAGCCTTACCCCTAACTATTAGAGAGGCTGTTTCCAAATAATCTCTATCGAAAAGAGCTTACAGAAAAAGTTAATTAAAGAAGATATATGATGTCTATAAAAAGGAAAGAGATATTAAAAAAGAAATTCTTAAATTAATGTTCACGATGTCTTTGTTTTATCTTGTATACTTTTAAAGACGATGCAGATTTTTATGCTCGTTGTAGTAGTTTTCAAATAATGGTGCCTTCCCACCAGTTAACTAATACGAAATGTTTTTTTGTAAACCCCCTTTTATGTTAAAGAGCGTCACTTAACCTTCTTTGTAGTTTGTAGTTGTCTGTCCATCTAGGTAAGTCGCCTAACTAATATCTACCATATTTGTTGCATTAAAAATACATTAATTAGATGCATTTAAGTTTTGTGTGAATGCAAAGGAGGTATTGATTTTGTGTTGTTTAGAATATTCTTATAATCATTGATGAGTTTTTATGTTCTTCCTTAATAGTTTAACTATTTATGTTTGAGTTGTGTTTGAATCACTGATGAGTAAAATATCTATGACTACATAAGCATTTACTGTATGTGGAATGAGTTTGAGATCTTATGGACGATTTGAGGCATAATAAACCCCTAGGATGATATATAGGCTGGAAACCTATGATACAGCTTGCATGAGGATTAAATGTGAAAAATTTCATAAGCCTGGAAGTCACAGCGAGAACTTATTTTCTTGATTCATAGGTATAAACAATGCCACGTACCATAGTTTTGAAATTAATTGTAAGTGATTAATTCAATTGATTAATACTTGAACTTCAACATGATTGTTGCAAACTTAGTATTAATATAAGAAATTCATACATTTTATAGACAAGACTATTGTCTGCATAAAAAACCCTAAGATGATATATAGGATAGAAGCCCGTGATGTAGCTCCCGTGAGGCATATCAGTGAGAAATTCACTAGCCTAGGAGTCACAACAAGAACTTGCCTTTTTGATTCACAGGTGTAAACAATGCCATGAACCATAGTATTGAAATCAATTGTAGGTGATTAATTCAAACATAAATACTTCAACTTCAATGTGATTAATGCAAACTTAGTATTAACATAAGAAATTCACACATTTGATAGACAAGACAGTTCTTTTCATAATAAACCCTTAGGACGATATATAGGTTGGAAACCTATGATGTAGCTTCTATGAGGCTTATCAGTGAAAAATTCCATGAGCCTCCGAGTCACAACAAAAACTTATTTTCTTGATTCGCAAGTGTAATGTTACAACTTGGAACCACATTGGGCGTAACATAGTATACCTGGAACCACAGGCTACGCTAAGGATACTCACAGTAACCTTAACTTGACTATGCAAGGCTAATTGAATATCTTTAAAAACATTTAAATAGCACAACGACTGTATTTTGAAAATCCCAAAACTTAATTAAAACACTTATAAATCAATTCTATACACATTTATGTATTCATGTTAAAACTCTACTGCAACTTCTGGACTTTTATATCCACTCAAGAGCAATCTTAGTGACAGTATAAAAGGTTCATACATAAGGTCTTTTAGAAACCACAAGACTGTCAAGAGTTAATTTACAAAATTGTAAAGCATATCAACTTAATCATGAGCCAATATATAACAAAAGTACAAAATAGAGACTACCCACATGCAGTAATGCCCTGAAATTTTCAAAAGATCACACAATCCACTAAGAGCTTTAAGCTCACCAAATTAACCTGCTTGGTTGGAAAGTGGAGGGGATGAGTACACTGTGTACTTAGTAAGCTAAACAAAAAATATCGCAAATAGAACTCAGTACATACCAAGACGGTCTAAATAACCTAAGGATGGTTTTACGCATCTAGCATGCATATAACCACCTATGAAGTGAACATACATAATATAGAAACATATAGGTCTAGTTTATGACTCAACCCATATTGGTTAGGAACCACATAGGCCTGGCTTATTAATCACTCATCTAGTGAACACAGGTTCTAGTTCCAGTACGCAAGAGCAAAAAAGCATCATATTTATAATTAAATCTCGTTAGGAAGCCAAATCTCATAATAAGCCAAAACTGTTATGTGTGTCACCACTAGTCAACCAAACTAGTGTGCACACCCACCGATTCCTGATGTTGGCTTAACTTTCATCTGTGGTGAGTCCAGACTATGGTCGATAAGAGCATCATGACCTTAAGTGATGACCTCGGTGATAAGACCTTTAGGTGTGCAATCACCTGCAAGTCCTGTAGAAAGGTGTCGATACGAGGACTCGACTATTATGTATGAACATTTAAGGGTATAGGGGTCGCTTAATCTGTTGTGCTTAGCACATGAATGGACAATAGTTATCTCATCAATTATAAAAAAATCATATGCAAATATTAAGTACTAAAATCAAGTAAGGTACCATGCCTTTGTTTATCGGTCCAATTGAAAAAATAGAACCATGCTGTGGCTTTAAGCCAAAAGAGAACACATACATGTAGTGTACATGACTCAGTTATGCATATGTAAGTTCCAAAACATTCATACAGTGAAAGTCATCTTTGCACTCTAATTGCAAAGTTATTAAAAAAATGTAGTTTTAGAAAATAAAACATTATCCTTTGCACTCCAACTGTAGGTTTTTTGAAAACAATATCTTTCCTCAGAATACGAAATAAAACATCATTTTCACTCCAAGTGTAAAGAGTTATTTAAAACAATGTCGTTTATTAAATGCATAAGTATACTAGCATCTATTTGATATTCAATTCTACTAAGCATTACCTAGGTTTAAAATTCACATACAAGTCATCATGCATATCTTCGGATGTCCTAACACCATTCGAGAGATATCTTTTCCCTAACTCACCTCAAAAGGAAGTGTACACTCCCTTGACTTCAACAATCCTTAGTACGAGCTCCTTGATCCTTAGCTCCCGAGCCTTTGTATCTCATATTTATAGATTATCACAGAAATGTATAAAACACAATATCACTAATTTTAAGCTATAGGATTTGATCATTAAACTTCTCATATGATTACTTCCCTTAATGTTCACTTATGCTTTCTTTTGTATTTCCCAAGGCATTTAATGCCTTTGATCTAATACTTACACATTTCAAAGCATAATTAAGCACATTTTTATCCAAGCACATTAGGTCAATACTTATAAATCTAAGAAAAAATACAAGTTTACTTTAAGTAAACATGAAAACCTCTTTCCAATGCACACCATTATGATCCTTAAATCCTAAGCCAAGTTCATTTAGCCTTTTTATCAAACACCTAAAGTAATGAATTTGAAAGCCTCTTTCCAAAGTACATCTTTCTCATTTTTCATCATCAATTCACATATACATACACAATTAACACCATAGAATTTATTTAAACCATCAATTTCAAAAGTTCAAAATTTCACAAACTTTCATCAAAGAGACGGTATCGTGGTTTTAGCTTAAGGAGAATTCACCATGACTCATGTCATTCATCTAAACCATATTTCATGCATATTCAAGTATGGAGAACAACATATCTTAACACTAAACCCAAAATCATAATGTAGAAAAAGATGAGACAAAATTTACCTAAATTTTCCTTTGGTAATATCTTAAAATCCTTTAAGAATTTCGTAGATATAATGATAGATTTGAGTTCTTAATCCCAAATTAACTAAGGAAGCTATAGTTTGGGTTGGAGAATTCAAAAAAATGGTGGAAATTGGGTAATGCCAAAAGTGTTCTTCTTCTACTCTCTTCTCCTTTCCTTTAATTAAAACAAAGTGTTTTATGCTAAATGGTGGGATGCACGGCCACACACAACGAAAAATGGTCTAGAATATTGGCTATTGTTTGACCATGCATGGTAAATTTACCTTTTTTCCCTGAGCTCATGTGAAATTACCACTATACCCTTCAAACTTTCCAAAATTTGAGAATGAACAAAACTTTTATTTCATTTTGGTCCTTGGACTTTTGAAAATCATAGTTAGGCCCTTTAACTTTATAAAATTAATGTTGATTCTCTAGGAATTGAAAATTTAATTTTAAATCCCTTATGTACATCAACTTTTTCAATTAAGCTTTCTAAGTATCTAATTGTTGGATCGAAAAAAGAAAGCAAGCTATATTTGGAGAAACGGTAGATTTCAAAACTTTTAAGAAATCATTTTTCCA
>JAOSBN010000004.1:30557644-30578359 GCA_027563595.1 Erythroxylum suave | reverse complement strand
AATTAATCTAATCAATTACATTAAACCAAAGTCTAACCCATTTCTAAATGAACATTTGGGCTTCTAATTAACCATTAGTTAGTGCAATCCCAACATTCAATTATGGGCTCCTAAAACATCCATTTATATTTCTTACTTAGCTTGATAACCTTTCTTGAAGCCAAGTGGAGAATCTTATTGGACTTTGATAATTCAACCTCCAATAAGCCTAGAATTAATTTAATCTCATTAAAATTAATTCTAGCTTATTAACTACATGTTATTCCACTAAAGACAATTAGTTGAACTCTTGAACTATTAAATATTATGAGAACACAAATTTTATGTCCAATTGCAAACCCTATTTAGAACCTTATTATAGCCATCGGTACAACAAAGGATAAAATTACCGTTTTGCCCTTATGTTGGTTTTTCCCTCTAGATCTCCCATTTTACTTTATATGGTGATTAACACACAAGATCTCATCTTGGTCTTAAGACTTGATGGGTAGCTAGTCCATCAAACTACTGACGCTAGTTTAATCACCAAATCTCCTTAAAACATCTAGAAGTGATGATATCACTATAAACTCTTTATTTGAGTGAATGTTCCCTAATACATGTTTCAATTAATAATTCCAACATGCAGACACTGGATTAATACTCTGTAAAAATCCATTCTGATCATATCGAAAATTATAACGAAACATATACGAGTTCACCACTCATCGAGATTGTGGTTCATAATAAGCGAATGCTTATGTTGTATGTTTTAAGATTAAAGTAGCAGCCCACTTTATTTTTGAAAACATACTTGATTCCAAATTCATCTAATAATGCCATTATCGATAGTCAACTAATATCATGATATGAAATTCATCATTCTCTTGAAGTAAACTCCTTTACTTACACGGAGATAAATCGCAACACTACTGTCTAAATCATAATCAAGCAACTAACTTGATTATTCAACTGTGAATCCCTTAATTTAGATTCTAATAATATACATGTTTCCCATACATCTCTATGTATATGTATATTACTTGCAAAAGAATCTTGGTACCTTATGACTAGATATATAATGCTTATTAAAACCAAACTCTTTTATTTTATTAATAATAAATATTTCCATTACAAAACTGTAACTGAAGAAGATTAAGGTACATGTAAATACACTTGCTTTCTAGGGCACTATATTTACATAACTCCAATAGTGGGATCAATACCTCAGGTACTATGTGAACAAATCATGCACTTGCTGATTGTCGAGGATATTATTAAAACTTACACCCACCAAACCACTGATCACTCACTGCTAACTTATTTTCCATATGGTACCCTTAAGCATAAAGTCACAAACCTGGTTCTATATCTTTACTTAAAACTAGTTAACCACTAGTTATGGAGCTAGTTTTACATCGTTTACCCACAACTAGTTACAATTAGTTACAAAGTTGGCTCTACATCGCTTATCCATAATTAGTTAACCATTAGTTATGGAGTTGGTTCTACATTGCTTATCTACACTAGGTTAACCACTATACACTGATATAATAACATCTATAAAACCTTATGGTATACCATAAGCTAAAATAATCATCTGTCCTTTTTATCAACCAATAACATAATTTTAATATAACTTCAAATCCTATGAAATTTAACTTTCAATCTTCAACTCATATATTGCTAAAACATAAACTTATACTAGCAATATTCACTTGTAATGTATCATTCATATAGATCTTATAATTGTACAATTTAAAATCACATGTCGTCAATTCTTTTGCAAATAATTTATTCATATAAAACAATTAAAAATACACTCACTATTTTACAAATTTATTGCTAAGCACACTCACGCGTTCTGTGTCTCTCCTTTACCTACACAAACTGCATTTCTCTTAGGCATTTTTTTCCGAATTCAAAAATAAGGCATTAAAACTATATATTCGGTTTAACCAAATTCGAGATTAGTATTTAATCATATAACACGTACGCTAATCGCATTTCTGCTTACTTCTGTAAGCTAATATATTGTTCTCCTTTTCAAAGTTTAACTTCGAAAATTACTTGAATACCATAGTTTACATATTCTAACTTATCAATTTCTTCAAAACACTGTCTCACCCAATTAATTCACCATAACCATAATCAAACTTTGACAACTCACACTAATAACTACATTTCCTCTTAAGGACAAATTATCCTCACCATATATACTTATATTTTCATTTCATTTTCTTTCCAATTCTTCAACACTATTCACCTAAGATCTATGCCAAGCATCATCAAACACTTCATAAACCATTTCAACTTCATTACTTTTCACATACACCCCATATACTAAGTTTTTTTTCCAAATAATAACATAGCACTTCATTTAACAATTCCAATCCCACAAATACACTTAATGACCATCCTTTATAACATTCACATAGTTATTACATCATAACCATACTTTCATTTAGAGAATACCCTTAAGGACAAACTTAACATATTTCACATTAAACTTTTCCAATTCAATTCTATTTGATTTTTAACACTTAAAATCAATCCAAATTCACTTCCATGTTATTCTAATACATATTTATGGCATAAAATTTCATTAACAAAATTTTATATAATCATGCACCCTTTGCTGAATTTTAACCAAAACCAATTCCCCTTTTCATTTCTTTACTTTATTAACATCAAAATAATGTTATGAACAACATAAAACATCAAAATAGAATTTTTGGATCAAATCACACTAAAAAGACCTAGCCATGGCTGATTTTTCCAACTTGATTTCTTGGCTTACTTTCTTAATTTCAACCTTAAATGCTTCCAATCTTATTATCTACTCCATGGCAAGGCAAAGATCACCATTGATCTTAAACATATCCATCCCCCATAAAAGGTTAGAAATTTAAACTACGAAAATTAGTACTTTTTCCTCCAATCTTTTAGGTAATTGACGACTACTTACGTTTGATCAAGATCTCTTCAAATTCAACTCAAAACCTATAAGGAGCTGCACTTTACTTCTTCTCCTGCTTGGATGAAACTTCACCTTTGTTTCTCTTTTTTCTCTTTTGTTCTTAATCTCTCATGTTTATGTTAAAAGAATAAAGCAATTTGTCTTACTTTTTGCTTCTTATACTCCTTGTCGTCTCCTTAGTGGCCAACTCTAATGACTCCTTAATCCAACACCATGTAAAAAGATCAAAATGCTTTTTAATGAATTTAATTTACCAACCAATAGAATTAAGTTCTGAAAATATTCCATAACCATCTTATTATCAACTTAATCATGAAAATACTCTAATTAGGGTCAATACTTATTGATTAAATGCTTTAAAAAAATTTCAAATGGGTTTAAAAGCATTAATAACCATTATTTTCCAAAAGTGACATTTTAGTCCTACACTTTCAAAACTCCTGAAATCCATCCAGTTGGACTTATTTTTATTCCATTTCAGTATCATTAAACTCTAATACTTATTCCAAATATTTTTCAGTGTTTCAGGGTTCGGCCCCCCTAAAAATCACTATTCACCTACTACTATTCATCCAAAAACACTTCTCCACCTTCGCCTTTTTCAATCTATCTTCTATTGTAGCTATTAAAGTAAGGAGAATATTAAGAGGGTCTAATGTATGCTAATTGTCAAATTAAAATGAGATTCATTTTTCATTCTTGATAATATATTGAATATTTATTTTTACCTTGCCTTTTAACTTTATTTTTTTCCTCCAGGTCCTCGAAGTATTAACTCTTCAACATATTTTCATTTTATCCATAATGAATGTTTATTTATGAGTCATTAACATATTCTCTTTGTAAGAAATATTTTGCTCTCAAATTTTATAAGGGTCAAACTTAATTCACCCTCTTTATTTTTTGTATGTAAGTTGATTTTTCAACTTATTTTAGTCTCGAATTAGTTATTACTATTGCATGTACAAAGATATTTAATTTAGTTCCTTTTAACATGCTTTATAGTTCTAAATGGAAGAATCTAGTGTCATGGCTAGTACACATATAGATCCTTAAGGACAGACTGACTCTTAAGAATAGACTTCATCAATTCAATTCTTCTTGCATATTAAAGATGATTATCTAAGCCTATGGTCTACCAATAATTTGTTTTATAAGGGGAAAATACTCTCTAAAAATTAGTAAGGAAGAGACAAGAGGTCAATGAAGATACCTAATTGGAAAATCATTTTTAGATTAATTGATAGTCTAGAGATTGCTTCAAATTCTTTTAGAGCTTTAAGGAACATACCAATATAGTATGGATTAGCATGGAAAAATAATAAGTCATCTGCAAATGATAAACAAAAAGCTCTAGTTCTTTAGCAATCTTAGTGGAATTTAATATGGTTTGTGTTGATTGATTTTCTATTTAGATGTTGCAAAAATTTTGAATATATAAAAAGAAGTTAAGGGGATAAAGAATTTCCTTGACTTAGTCTTTTATCTCCTTTAAATTATTTAATGTGCTCAATATTAAAAAAATTTATGAAAGAAAGAATATATTAAGCTTTTAGGCAAAAGGTTAAAATTAAGTTCATACAAAACTGTACAATTAAAAGACAATATTACCTATACATTACTTATACTAAAATATCACTAATAATTACATTTATTAATCAAGTAGCAAAAGTTGATCATAGTAAAAATATGTTGTATGATTTTATAGCAAATGACCAACAGAATAGTGTCTATGTTGTTCTAATAATAATAAAAGATTATATTATCTCTCTCTTCCTATAATTCATATACTAAGTAACTGAAAGCAACTTTGAACACCCATAAGTACACTATCAAACAAGCAAACTTAAGAGAATAAACAAACGATTGCTCTGATGAAAAGTTGCAGTTCCGTCATCGCTAGCCATATGCCTTCAAAATTAAAGGACCTAGGGAGCTTTACGATAATTTGTGTTATTGGTGATCTAAAGTTTGATAAATTCTTATCTAACTTAGGTGTAAGTATTAACCTTATGCCTTTTTCGATTTTCAGGAAAATTGAGGCTTAGTGATGTGAAGCCAACTTTTATACTTATTTAGTTGATATATTAATTAATCAAGAAACCACTTAGTTTGGTGGAGGATGTTATCATCAAAGTGGACAAATTCATTATTCCTGTGGACTTTGTAGTATTAGACCTTTAAGAGGATAGGAATTGGCCACTCATTTTTGGTAGGCCATTCATGAATAGAGGGAGAGCTTTGATTGATGTCAATGAAGCTAAACTCATCCTTCGAACTGGTGATGATCAAGTGGAGTTTAACATGAACAAAGTTTTCAAGAAACCAAAGGAAAGCAGCTCTGTATAAAGATAGACATTTTGGATGAATCAAAGAGCAAGAGGAGCGCTGTAATGAAGAAGCGGGTTTTGAGAAAGATGAAGCTGAAGAAAGAGAAAAGGAGGAGTTGGGAGTTCAGTCCAATCAACAGATTTTAGTGAGAATGGAAGCACCTGTGCCACACTTTATTTTACTTCCTCCAACTCTTGAGTTGAAGTATTTACCTGCACACCTTAAGTATACTTTTAAGGAGTGGGACAAACTTTACCCCTCCTTATTTCATACCAGCTAGATGGAGAATAAGAGAATAAGGTTGTAGGGTTAATTAGGAAGCGGATGAAGGCTTTGGGATAGAAAATATCTGACATAGGAGGTATAAGCCCTAATGTAGGGATACATAGGATTAAATTCAAGGAAGGGAGTAAAGCAGTGAAGAAAAGACAATAAAGGTTAAACCCTAACATGAATTAAGTGACCAAGAAGAAGGTTGCTAAATTTTTAGATGTGGATATCATTATCCAATTTTGGAAAATGAATGGGTGAACCCTATGCAATGTGTGCCTAAAAAAGGAAGTATGATAGTAATGAAGAGTTAAAATGATGAAATGATCTTTATTCAAACATTTGTTCTTTCATGCATAATTTTTCTTATTTTCATGCAACATTCATAAGACACTCCATTCAACATTCATGCAACATCCACTCTATTTTCACACAATTCATTTCAAATTTGAACTAAAACACACGAATTTATACCCAAAATCAAGATATGAATGTAAGCAAAATCAATAGAAATTAGACACAACAATTCCCCTCCACTTAAACTATGTCTGCCCCCAAGAAAAATAAAAGATACTAGATTATACAAGAACAACCAATGAAAAAAAAGATTTTCCTAAATAATAGTCAAAGATATCAACGATCATTTCAATAAGCACAATATGAGAACTTGAAACTCATAATACTCCATGAACAGCCTATTCTCTGCATGCTTAGTTAAAATTAACAAGTACTTCGACTCAAAGACTATTAACAAGTGTGACAGACACTCACTCCACTCTCCATCTTATGCATTCAAAGGTAGGATATATTCACTCATCATTCATTTCATATAAGAAATTTACCATAGGCTTGCTTACTAATCCAACCTCCACCACTCATATCAAACATAAACATCAATCCAAAGGTCTTTATTTTGGTTATAATGGGCCTGAGCTAAGGTTAGGAAAAAGGAAAATCATAGTTTAAAATCACAAAACAAATTTAGCATTTAAAATAATACATAACAATGAAACATAAAACACTCAATTCTTTCCTCAAATTTAACAAGGTTAACACTCCCATTTTTTCGTCTCTCCTTTTTCTTTTCATTTTCTGGTTGTCTTCTCTTCCCTCTGTTTCTTTTCTATTTCTTTATTTCTCTTTTTTCTTTTGTAATTAATTAATTAATTATTTATTTATTTAAAATAAGGAAATCAAGAGAAGAAAAATATAGAGGAGAGATAATTGCTACAACCATACCCATTCCTAACGCATTAACCAACTATATGTTATGATCGCCCACACTTATTCAAGCAATTACTTCTAAAACCCAAAACTACCATTTCAAATGCTCAACTTGCCTTGTGGTAGGTACAAAAAAGAGGATAAATAATTAAGGTAAAGGCTTATATTTTGGGTTTAAAGAAAGAAGAGGTTTCATGTTAAGCTCAAAAGGGCTCACTGAGACTAACATTATGGTGGCTTTTTAAGCAATAGGGGTAATTCCTAATTGCCTTCATCATTTTAACATTTGCATAATATTATAAGACCTCAAATAGTATTTGCAAGCAAGTTCTAGAGTTCCTTAATCATGAAAGAACAGTTCCAGCAAAGAATACTTGAATTTGGTATTAAATATTTCAAAGGGCTCAAATTATTACCAAAGAAAAGTGACATTCATCTGTCACAACAGACTGATGTCCTTTTAATCAAAATCCAAGTTAATCAGTCTAAGCATGCAAGTATACTTATTCACTTATATTATGAATTTCTAATCCTATTTGAGTTTATTTCATGATCATGCATCTTAACTATTAAATGGGAAAACAAACACACAACATATAAATAAAAAATAATAATTTTTTTAACTATTACTCCCCCCACCCCCCACTTAAATATCACGTTGTCCCCAATGTGATAAGAAAATAAAATAGGGAATTAATAAGTAAAACAAACACTAAAAATAAAAGAAATTAAACCAACAGGCAATAAAAAGAAAAAGGATGGAAATATGATATGAAGGTGGGGATGGTGGCTGTGTTAATATGGTTTGAAGCGTGGCGTACTAAGTGGAGGAGTAGAGAACAACTACAAGGAGAGAGACTGAAAATTAGGCCTGCACACACAAAGTAAACAAACTAAGTTGAGATTCACTAAAAAGGAATAAAAAAGAAATAAATGAAAAACAACTTGTAACTGGACACCTCAATAGTCATGCTTAAGGTGGATTGCTCAAAGTGAGTGATTATACTGTCTTTTTCTCTTCATTGGGATCTGCCTTTAAGAATTTGCAAAACTCTCCTTATGTTGCAATGTCTAGCAATTAATAATACTCATCAATCTCTTTAACCAAGTTCAATTCCCTTTATTATGCTTATAAGGCAAAATTGAAATTTGCATTATTGATTTGATCAATAAGAGAACATAGTAGTAGGAATAGGTTTAACATCAAAGATTGAAAATTCTACTATTTCTCCCCAGAACAGTCATGACCAGTTTTCCGTTCTTCACATTAATTAAGGTATTAGTAGTGGCCATAAAAGGCCTCCCTAGGAGTATGGTGTGCCCCTTTTCTTACTACTTCCCCCATGTCTAAGACAACAAATTCTACGAGGACAATCAATCGTCCTACCTTTACCAACACATATTCTATTATTCCTTTTGGATAATGGATTGATCCATCAGCTAGTTGCTAACACATGTTTGTAGTTCTCAATTGTCCTAGATCCAATTTATATAAATAAAGTAAGGCATAAAGTTTGTGCTTGCTCCAAGGTCAAGCATACCCTTAACCTCTTCACCATTAACCATTGATAGTCTCATAACAAAACTCCCTGGATCTTTCAATTTGGGGGGGGGGGGTGGTGGGGGTGTAATTGCTACTGAAGAGCGGCACTTGCCACTTCTGAAACTATTACCTTCTTATTTGGCTCAAACTTTCATTTTTTTGGTGCTTAGATCCTTAAAGAACTTCACAAAAACTGGAATGCTCTTGATCACATCCAACAAAGGCAAATTAATATTATCCATAGAAAACATCTTATATAAATAAGAAAACTACTCATTTTGTTTTGAATCCTTAAGGTGGCTTGGATATGGAATTGGTGGTCTATAATGATCAGTTTCCTTATGCAGCCTTTGTCCTTTGTTGCCTTTGGTTTCATGTCTAAGTTTTTCACCTTTATGAACGTGACTTGAAGAGTTGTGCCCATTTCCTGCCTTATATTGCTTTTTTTTTCCTTGATGAGGCTCTCATCATCTTGATTACCCGTATGAGATAGATTAGAAGGAATCTCAACATGATTATCAATCACCTTACCACTTCTTAGAATAGTAACTACTTGGGCTTGTTTAAGTTGATTGGGTAACCTTCACTTTTGATTGTTTTGCATTTGAGCAGTGAGTTACCCAACTTGAGTCTCAATCCTCTTTACAGAAGCTTCTGAGGAGTCGAATCTCTTATTATTCATTTCTTGATTTTGAGTGCTTACTTTAATAAATGCATTCAAACTTTCCTCTAAAAATGGCTTTCTTGGTAAGTTTTGATTTGAGGATTGCCCTTGGAATTGATTTTGCCTCTTAAAATTCTGATATTATGGTTAGGGTTGCACTAGTGGATTATTGGTCTTCCATTAAAAAATTGAGGTGGTTTCTCCAACTAGGGTTGTAAGTGTTCAAATTTGGATCATTTTGCACCCTTGGTTGAAACCCATTAAGTGAGTTTGCTTGTTCTTCCTCACTTGCAAAAGATTCAAAAGAATGTGAACATAAATTAGCTCCATGACCATAAGTTCCACATATACCACATACATCTTGATTTGGAAAATTTTAGGGTAGCCTCAAGGTTAGCATTTTTCACATGTTTTGTTAGCTCAGCCAATTATATAGCCATTTCTTAGTTCGAGTTCACTTCATAAACTCTTTCCCTTCTCCCCAAGTTCTTTTTTTAAAAATTGACCCCAACATTTCAAAGATTTCATATGTCTCTTTGACTGTCTTCTCTCCCACAACTCCTCTTATTGCATTGCCAACTATGTATTGACACTTTTGTGTTAATCCATCATAGAATAATTGATTATGAATGTGAAATGGAAAATGATGATGTGGACACTATATTAGCAAGAGTTTAAAGCATTCCCACACCTTATGGAATGGCTCTCTCTCCATCTGAGTGAAGGTAGTTATCTTCGTCCGCAACTCAGAGGTCTTTTGTTGGGAATAGAATTTTCCCATGAATTTGTTATATAACTCCTCCCTTTTAGTCAATGAATAAGAAGGAAGGGCCATCAACCATGCCTTGGCTTGATCTTTCAATGTGTGTGGGAAGCATCTTGTTCTGAGTTGATCTTCAATTAAGCCATCAGGGTCATCAACCATGCCTTGGCCTGATCTTTCAATATGTATAGGAAGCATCTCGTTCTGAGTTGATCTTCAATTAAACTATCCAAAGGAAATGTCTGGAGAGTGGTATAGAACTCTCAAATGAAGTTTAAAAGTTCTTTATTGGGAACCCCATAGAAAGATGGCAACATTTTGTAACGGATGTTCCTCAATTTATAATTTTTGGTTGTCTCTCCCAAACATATGCACAAAGTGGTAGTATGAATTACTAACGTAGCATATTCCTTCATAATGGCCGCCTTTCACCCATCTCTTGATCTTCAAGCTTAGGGTCCTCGAGATTGTATTCAAATTCCCTTTGAGGTCCTCTTATCCAATGCACGATATCAACAAAGGGAATCAATTCACTTTCACGCAACCTCCTTCATTGCATAAACAAAAAAAAAAGACAACATTGAATTAGTAACAAAAACTACTAAAACAATTCAATTAAATAACACGATAAAAATATATGCATGGATAGACAAAACAATTGACAAAATAATCAAAACTAAATTAAGCGTAAACACTAAACACCTCCCCAAAAATGGTGCCAAAAACTTATTGTGCCAAATAAGTTCTACAAACCTTGGCTATCCTATTCGCAGGTATACAAGATAATTGTAGTTAAATCCCAGGGTCATCTTCTCAAGGAGGTGAAATTGGTTCACTCAAATTAATCTTGAATAAAAATTATAAAAAATGCAATCTTAAACATTCTATCGCGATTTTTTGAGTGAAGGACTTAAAGGAAATTATGCAATTAGACTAGAAAGTAAACTAATTTAACTAGAAACAAAAACAATTTGATTAACTAGTGTGACAAATTTTTAAGAAATTAACTTCACTAATTTAATCTCTTATGCATGACTAAGGTTAATTGATTGGATAATTGTCTTGCTAAAATTACCAATTTAGTTTAAATTAATTCAAATAATAAACTATATCTAACTTTCATGTTTAACAAGTTTATTGTCCAAATCAATCATATAAACCTAACTAATAATTACCTATTTAAGTTAATATACTTCTAATTCATAACTTAAGTGTCTATAGTTTCTCATTCTAAAATTAAATTTCTTCTTTTAATCATTCGTCTAATATGAAAATGATGAAAAGGTTGGTCACACTATTACATCCAATAAGCTTAAAAACTATAGCAAATAATAAGACAACAAAATAGTGACTCAATTATGTATAGTTGACTAAAATATTTCATTAATTCTCAAGAAAAGAAATTAGTCCATCACAAAATAAACAAGGTTCACCATCTTCATGTACTTCAATCCCACAATTATTAGTAACAGAGAAGTATTAAAGCAATAAACAAAGTTAACAAACTAAAATGAACTATCAAAAAACTAACAGAGTAATAAGTTGGGATCTAATAATGCAACATATATAAAAGTAAAACAGAATAAGCAAACAAAGAGTGTTCGAATGAGGGAGTTGGCAGTGGGTCTCCTGCCAATCTCAAGTTTTCTACATCAACTCTTACCTTCTGCCTCTATTTGATTCTCACCCAGATGATCAGATGCTACCACTAGCTTCAACTCTACCTTCTCTCTATCTGTTGTTTCTCTTCTTCCTCACTACCAACTGGTCTTCTATTTTCTCCACCTCCAGTATTGCTCTTTTTCTCTTTTCTTATTCTTGGTTTTTTTTGTAGTCTCAGTCTGTTTATCTCTTGCCTTCATTCTTCATTCTATTTGTAGTGTGAGGTTTAGGTTTTTACACTGTCAAAATCTACATCAATTGACACGTAACACTAAACGAATTAGAGAATTTTTTTCACACCTGTAACTGTGGGGGTTATGGGATTGACTCCCTTGTCATACCCACGACTTAAGAGTCATAAGTGTGACTTCATTAAAATGCATACATTAATTAATTAATGTTACACCATACATAATTCATATCCAACATTCCTTCTTTCATGCATAATTTTTCTTATTTTCATATAAAATTCACAAAGTAGGGTGGTTTTCACTTTTTTCGTACATATTTCATTTAGATTATCATTCTGTCTAGACAAATCTAGTGATTCTTAGACAAAATCACATCTTAAGTAGATTCCCTCTACAATTTCTTCTTCCACATTTTTTGGTTATATTTTATGTTTTTGTTATTTTTTTGGTTGTTTTTGTATGTTTTATTCTCCAATATGGCTCCAAGAATCAAGCAAACCGTAAAATGCTCAACACTAAAAGGAAAAGCAAAAGTATCAGGTGATGGTGCATGAGACTTGGTGAAGGAATTTGGAGCACCTTTTCCAATTTTCGTACAAGAAGAAGGTAAAGATTTTGAAACCTTCATTAAAAAATTATTATGACACCTCATTATTTAAATTTTTATTTTAGAAAATTTGTTTTTGAAAAGAAAATTTGAAACTTTGAGTGCTAGAATTCAATGGAATAAATTTATACGTTTTGATTATCTTGTAAATGAAGAATTAACCTTTTAATTCTATACAACTTTACATTTTAATTCATGAAAGCTAAATAATTTTTTGTTCTCACTGGGTGGAATCATGTGGATTATGATGCTACAGAGGATATATGTGGTTTTCCAAAATCAAAATCTCTAGCTGATTTTCTTTGAATTCTCACTAAATACATTACATTTTTACCCCTCCACCCATCCTTTTTTGGCCTTATTTCCTTCCCTTGCTTTACTTTTGACCACTGACCAGGTGAAATAGTTTCTACTTTTGGAGGGGTTTCTCCCCGATGGAAGGCCTTCATGTTACAAGTCCCATATCAGAGAGGCGTGGTTCTAGAACAGGCCTTATAAGGCCTTGGGCTCTCCATCCCTTCAAGCTAGCTTTTGGGGTGTGGTTCTCCTAAGGTGACTTATACTCGTAACACTGCCTCAGGCCGTTATGGCTATATAGGAACTAGAGGAGTCTTCTTGTGCTCAGGAAAACTTTCCAGCCTTATCTTGCGAGAAGCTACTCTCTAAAAACCCTATTCCATGAGGTCCTACAATGAACAACAAGGAAAATGCAGAGAGGTTACCTGCAGGAGCTTGGAAAAAGAAACTTTATACATCACCAAAAAGGTTTTTAAAGCATTTTCCAAATGTGTTGAAGGAAGTTGTAACCTGCCCTCTTATGGAACTTCTAAAGGCTAGAGCTCAAGCTTGGTCAGTAGCTCTAATTGGTTTCTTTTGGAAAAAATGCCCAACCTTTCCTGTGATAAATGCATTGGCTAAATCTAGGTGGAACTCTAAAGGTCTAAAGAAGGTTTTATTAAGAGAAGATAACACTATTTTATTCAAATTTGCAAAAGAAAATCAACTGAATGACATCTTGGAACAATGTCTTTGGCACATAGGGTACCAACCATTGTTTGTTCAGAAATGGAAGCTAGGTACGGAGATGGATATAAGTAAGGTAGAAATGTTTGTGGATAAATTTCTATAACCTTTCTTTAGAATTATAGACTATAAAGGGTTTCAACATTCTTGTAAGTTCTTTAAAGAAACCTCTGTATATGGACAATCTTACAACCTTATTTGACAGACTCAACTATGCAAAAATCTATATTGAAATTCAAAAATCCTTAGCTTTACAAAATAGTATTTAACTTATGTGTTATGAACAAGATAATGAGCTCGAGAAAAAAGAAATAGCCATGTCATACCCTTGGAAGCCTAGTAGAGTTGCTAAAACTTGGCAACCTACTAGTAAAAATTTTATAATTGGTTCACAATAAGAACTATTGACGTTGGAGAACAATGAGGATAGTAATGAAGATGGTAAGCTAGATTGTAGTTTGATAGAGGTAATATGTCTTCTATTGGAAATGATACTAACTCATATGTTTAGGAGTGTCAAGGGGTTGAAGTAGAAAATGGGGCCAACATGGTTATAGTTGATGAAGTTCATAATAATGTCAGTGTCAATAAATGCAAATATGGTGACAACTCTCAAAGAGAAGTAAATGTACCTGATATAGGGGAAAATATTGAGAGTGTGTAGATACACATGAATATGAAGGTACCAACAAATTCAACAATGTGGATAGTATTCAAGCACAAAACACAAATAGGATTGCTATAATACACCTAGTGTAATTTCACCTTCCAAGAAAACTGATGTTCTTAATAATGACAATGTTTATGCTAATTTGAGCTACGAGTTTTAGAAAGGAGCTAGTGTAAAATTTAAGCTACAAATGGGCAAATCTAGAAGGAGATCAACGAGGAAAAAAAATGAAAAATCAAAACAAATGGGGTCAAATGACCCTCTTAAAAGGTATATGGTGAAGGACTTAGTTAAGGATAAACAACCTACTTAGTAGGACTTACTTTCGACGAAGATAAAAGAACCCCATTATTAAAAGGACCTATGATTTTTGGGTGCTAATTGGAGGTTCCTTTCAAATCACCAAGATCATTACAATGGTAGAATAATTTGCTTCTATAATTCTAATAGTACAAAAAGTGGAAGAAAGTGATCAGCTAACGCATTTATAGTGCCATGTTCACCGTCAAAATATTGCTTTTGTTATCGCCCTTATATATGCTTTTAATTTTGCATTTCAGAGACAAAGATTATGGTATGAATTAAGCACGTTGCAGTCCATGATCAAATTGCCTTACATGGCGAGTGGAGACTTCAACTGCACATTAAGCTCTAAGGAAATCGAAGGAAGGAAAAAAATTTCTCTGTGTGGCACAAAAGAACTCTCTTATTTGCTACATACTTATAACTTGATGGATCTCTCATCTACTGCCAGGTTATATACATGGTCTAATAAATAGTCAGACCAATAGTTCATCCGCAAAAAACTTTACAGAACTATGGTTAATCCATTTTGGGTGGCTTAGTTCCCACTTTCACATGTGCACTTTAGGGAAAACATCATATCTTATCATTCATACACATTAGCTCAAGGCTTTGCACAAGTTACTGAATTTAGAGCTCCATTTCGCTACTTCAATGGCTTAGCTCATATAGATGGATTCTTAAGCATCATATCTGGAATCAAGAATTGAAAGGCTTCAAAGCATTTCAACTTATACAGAAACTAAAGAAGGTAAAAGTTGCACTTAAAATTCTTATTCATAATCAATCTTCTAACCTTGCACAGCTCAAAATAAGCACTAAGATAGCTCGACAGTGTTACTACAATGGCCCCTACAATAATGATTTGAGAGTAGTGGAAGTTAACACATTGAAGGAATACCAACAAACACTAGATCTTCAAAATTATTTCTTAAATAAAAAGCTTATGTGAATTGTTTACAGGAGGGGGATACAAACACGAAGTTTTTTCACTCCTCACGAGAAGGAACAAAAACCATATTTCACAATTGATGGACAGTTTAGGCAACACTATTTTTGATCAAACAGCTCTCTTAGAAATGGCATTAAATTTCTTCACGGAACTGATGGGCAAGGACACTTTGGAGCATATGACTTACAATATGAAAAGCTCCTGGAAAGCTCTCTCAACTTAGGCAAAAGGAGTCCCCTCTATTCAATGATTGGAGGAGAAACAAGTGATATTTGGTCTACACCCTTCTAAAGCACTAGGCCCCGATAGGTTTTCAGTAGGTCTCTTTTAACAAGCATGGGAAAGCATAGGGAAATTGTTTGCAAAATCTATATTAGAATATTTTTATTCCTAAAAAATGCTATATGAGGTCAGCCATACTTACTATTGTCTCGTGCCAAAAATTAAGCAGCACATGTCTATATTGGATTTCAGACCACTCTCTTGTTGCAATATGTTCTACAAAGTCATTGCGAAGCTGATAGCTGGTAAATTAAAGAATGTCCTTAAGGATGTTATCAACATATCACAAGGAGCATTCGTTATGGAGAGAAACATAGTTGACAATATCGTACTTCTGCAAGATCCTATCGGAGATTATAATACCAATAAGAAAATTAAGAGTTGTATGTTGAAAATTAATTTCTTTAAAGATTTTAAACAATCAGCTAGAACTTCTTGTAAATTTTGTTAGAAGCTATAGATTTCCCGAATCGTTATGTGTAGTGGATCTTGTCATGCATAAAATTAGCTTCTTTAAGTGTTTTAATCAATAGTCAACCATCCAGAATTTTCCATACTATTAGAGGTATAAGGTAGGAGGATCTCCTATTCCCATACCTCTTCACTATTGCCATAAAAAGATTGTCTCGGTTACTCAATAAGCTGACAGTTAATAATGGACCATTCAAGTTCCATCATAACTGTGAAGCCAATATAATCACTCATATAATATTCACTGGGGATCTTGCACTTCTCTCTAGAGCTGAGCAAACTTCTATCCAGCTGATGATGAACAATTTGGAGTTATTTTCCAAATGGACTGGTTTAAAGATTAACCATTAGAAGAGCAAGCTATTTTTGTCCTTAGATGTGCGCAACCCAGAGATGTTTAGTAGTGTAAGTGGTATAAGATGCCACCTCCATCTTTTACATATCTTAGTGTACCCATTACTTCTTGCAAACTAAAATTCTCATATTGCATCTCTCTAATGGAAAAGCTCAAAGGAAAGGTAAACGCGTGGGAAAATATACATCTCTTATATGTAGCAAGGTTGATATTAATCATCTCCATTCTGAATAGCATGCATATGCATTAAACTGCACACATATCTTTGCTTAAGAAGGTGATCAAGGAAATAGGCAAAATACTTAAAGCTTTCCTATGGACGGGATCAACTGAATATGTTAAGAAAGTTAAAATAAAGTGGAGCGAGATCACTAAACAGAAGAATCAAGGTGGGTTAGGAATCATTTAAATATCAAATATGCAGAAGGTGTTAATGAGAAAAAGGATATGAAGGGTTTTTAATAATAGAGGAGCTTTGTAGATTAAGTGGATAGATGAGATCCATCTCAGCAATGCAAATTTCTAACAGATCTTTCTATCGACTAAACATTCGTGGATATTCAAACAGTTACTGAATATGTGCAGCTTTATATATCCTTTCATTAAACATTTTAGGCATTGGAAGAATACATCCTTGTAGTATGATAATTAGTCTCCTACCGGTCCTCTAATCCAAATACTGGAGCTTTTTCATTTGTATAACAGACTACGTTCACATTCTAAAGTAGCGAGAATTATCTCTAATAGGTAATGGCACAGAAGCTTTTGAGGTTTTAATGCTTTGGAAGAATTTTTGCTTGCACTGAGTGGAAACCATTGTGAAGACTATATCATCTGGCACCCACATTAAAAGAGCTTTTCACCAACAGTTCTTGTCGTGCAATCCTAAACAGGTCATTTTAAAAAGTGGTCTAGTACAAGCTCATATGGCAGAACACTCTCAATCACAAAGTAACCATAATTGCATGGCTTGCAGTTAAAGATCGATTAAAGACAAAACCGTTGGCATAGAACACTAAACATAATGTGCATTCTATTCATGGAGCTTAAGGAAACTCGTAGCCATCTATTCTTTAGTTGCAGATATTCCAACCAACAAATGCTGAACCTAGTGAATCATACATATGAATGGGAACCAACGCCATATCGATTTATGTCTTTGCCCAATGGGCAATAGAATGTTATGCTTCTCTTTGGAAGGAAAGGAACAAATGTCTTTATCATAGTAATGGCGAAGACAAATACCAAGTTGCGGACATAATTGTCAATTGGATAAGAGCAGCTATTATCGCGAAGAAAATGGAGCATCAACTCACCCCAGACATAAAAATGCAAATGACATGTATAATTTGTAAATTGACTCTTAGTTAGGATTTCTCTGACACAAAACTCATTGTAATAGTGTACTAGATTCTACTATTGTGAATATATTTTCATTTAATTTCAAAAAATTATTGCAAAATTTCAAAATTTTAATGATACCCAATATTGGAAAAAAAATTAACAGGGTTTGATGGGTTTAATTCAAAAAATGCACCAAATAATATTATTTTGAATCCTAAACGCTTATTACTATATAAATTTATTTGTCAAACTGTTTTTACATAAACTTAAGCTAACAAGTGTTCTATAAAAGATTTATTTATTCTTTCGTGCGTGGATCATAAGTACATCTATTCACATTTTTCAAATGATAGTTACTTCTCTTAATAAGAAAAGTAGCTATCTAGGCATGGATTTTCTTATAACCGTGCTAGGTCATTTTCATGGTGTTTATGTTGATGGACTAACTCCTATTTTTCCTAAGTTTTTAAATCATACACATTTGAGGCTAGCAGAGATCTTAGGGTAAAATGGCATGGAACTATAAGATATTAACTCAAAATCATAAGTTAAACACGGGACAGGATAGGCGAGTTCTAGTTCAGTACCACCACAACACCAATCACAAGTCTCATCAACAAAGAATTTGAGGAGGAAGAAGAAGGAGGATGGGAGAAAGTGCTTAAAAAATAAAAGAAGATAAAACAAGCATCTGGATGATTGTCTGGACAAAATAGAGGTGTAATTGAATAGCTTTATGGAATTGGTGTATAAGTTCTCTTCTTTTGAGTGATGGTTCTAGGAAGTACTTAGGATCCTCAAAGGGGTATTTATAGGTTCCTCAGTGGTAGACCGTATATCACTCAATATCTGAGGGTAGGATTCAAATGTCTTCACATTACCATCCTTAAATTAAGCCCTATGTGATTCACTAACCTTCTAAATGATTTCCTCATATATCTGTAATTATAAATTTTCATAAGATTTAAGGGGTGTTACCTCCTGATTTGGGGTATCTTCTATAACAATTTTATATGTTATCTTTGGATCAATTAGTGGTTGATTCTTTATTGGTTCATCTTCCTCCTCTTGATGTATAAAGTCATTGTGCTTTACATCTTGATCATTTTCCTTTTTACGCAAGTTCCATTTATTCCCCTATTAATACTTGTCTTCCAATTGGTTTCCAAATCTTGGATTGGTGAATCTTGTCAAGCATCCAAGTATAATTCATAGGTATATTGTCTTAAAATAGCTTGCCCTCCTTATCCAATTTGGTTAAATGAATAGATCCTGGAAGATCTTAGTTCGTATCAACTAATATGCATTCACATATATAAATGATCCTTTTCATAATTCATCAAGGTAACGAGGTTTACTAATTAAGCTTGCCAAGTGGCTCAAACCCTGTATTGTTTAGTATTTAAGAAAAATGTGATATAAATATTCAACTATAGTGGATTTTGTTTCTGCTTTAGGTTTAAAAGTTGAGGTCATAGTGCTTTTATGCAAGAAGAATTAGAGTACTCTTTAGTGCCACTTAAAGTCCATCTACTTATGTCTTTAATGGAATTATTAGGCAAGTAGTTTGGAAAGCAAGGCTTAAGTCTACCTGCTTCTCTTCTTGCTATCTGCCAGGCATTTTGAGCAATGAAATTGGAGACCTTGTGTGATAATAAGAAGCCTTCCAATAACTGATGTTAGGTGTTCTCTTCTGTATAGTGGACTACGTGTAGTCCAATTGTCGAACTAGAACTAAGTGTCTTTTCTATTGCCAATCTAAATTTTGAAAAAGGGGTAACAAATAATTGTCTTAGCATTTGGCTATACAGCCAAGAATGCTCTTTTTTCTCTCCCAAATGTCATAAATTAGTACCTTTCAAGTAGAATTTATTAGTTCATTTGTTCCAAAGTGCCTCCTTGTTGTTGGCCAATTTCCATATTCTCTTAGCTACTATCTTTGATTGAATTAGTTGAATAGGTACAAGCCCTATCCCCCTCCTTGTTTCCTCTGACAAAGATGTTCCCATTTTATTTTGGCTCCTTTTGATACCTCAGCTTTCCAAACTAAAGAAAGTTCATCATGCATTTTTCATCTCCTTTTTAATCTGTTTAGGAATGAATAGGTGAGAGCTCCAGTGGTTATGCAAATTGTTTAGCATAAAAATAATTAGCTAAACGCTTCCAACTTGAGATTGCAGTAAGAAATTGCATTAGGTTCGCCAATTATTAGAAAATAATCTTATTTAATATTACTTTGTTTTAGTTTATTATATCACTTTTTCTAACAGGAAGAATCAATGATTTTATTTATTTTCAAAATAAAGTGTCGATACCTTGAAATCTATGGACGAAAATGAATAAAAGATTTTATAGTTAGCTTAAGAAAGGAGTGAGTGGTTTGTTGAGACCAACTTCTATATCCTTGTCTATTACTTAAGCTTATTAAGCATTTTGTAGGTAACACAATTATGTAGTCAAAATTAAAGTAAAATGGGTGTTCGCATGTCGAAATTGGCTCATATGTCACAAACTTCAAAGGATATGTTATTAATGGTTGTTGAAAAGTTACTGTGATAGGTTCACAATTCAAAATAGGGGAGTAATTGTGTGCAGTAACATAGGACGCAATGAAGAAAAGATGGATTTTTATTAGATATTAGATGAAATATTATGGTTACAATATATTGAGCACAACCAAGTGGTACTCTTTCGTTGTAAGTGGTTGACAAAGAAAAAGGAAATATAGATTTATAATTATATTCGATTTGGGAAGTCAAACGATCATCTAATCCTAGAAAAACAAGTTTTGTATATAGATGGCACCTATAATAAAAGCCGAAAAAAGTTATGGAATCCATGAGTGATAAGGGCCACAATAGTGAGATGTATGAGGTTGATTAGAGATGTCAATTTGGGTCCGACCTGACCGGCCTATAGGCCGAGGGTTGACCGGCCAGCCCGTGAAATAGTGGACGGGCCTAACCGCGGGCAAGTTCGACAAGTCCGATCCGTGGCTGGTGGCCCGCCCACCACAAAATTTTTTTAATTATTTATTAAAATAATTAATAAATAATTTAAGTAAGTTAAAATTTTGTAATTAATGTAATTCATAATTTTAA
>JAOSBN010000004.1:30478871-30549648 GCA_027563595.1 Erythroxylum suave | reverse complement strand
TGCTTTTTGCTTCCGTCTGCTTTTTCTTCCGTCTGCTTTTGCTTTCGTCTGCTTTTGCTTTCGTCTGCTTTTTGCTTTCGTCTGCTTTTTGTTTGTCATCAAAATCTCTTTATACGTGAAGTCAAAATTCTGACTTAACAAGAACAAAATAAACAAAAAAACATTTGCTCATTTTCTATTACTTCCAGAATTATTAATCATGAGTAGAGAATGAATTGACTAGAGAATTTCATAATAACTTTGGCATGTACTTTTACTCTTTTGATTGGTTGATGTGCATTATCTTTAGAAGAATAGTGACAAGTGGTAGACAAACCTGGTGAGATTTTGAGCCTTATTATATTGAAACATTTACAATAGACTCATTGTCTTTTGATAATAGATAACCTTCATAACATGTACATCCTAATTTTATGTTGAATTTCTATTCGAAAACACATTTTATCATATGAATTAACATGGATATAATTAGGCATTTTTTGTTTTTCATGAACTACATCAACCAAATAGCCTACTCATTATATGATTTTCCTTCTTAATAAGCCTCTTTGAGCCTTATTAGCCTTTCTTTTCGTATCAACCATATTACATGATTTATACTTAATCAAATGCCCTACCCAAGCATAAAGCTAGTGGAACATTTATGATTGGTGAGTTTGTGGATGTACCAAATTCTAAGTGTGGGGGTGTACATATGTGAGGGTTAGTTAATGTTGGGATGTTTTGTTAAGTCTTATCATTGAAATTCCCATATTAATGTTGTAGTTTCTTTTAATGTTAAAAAAAGAAAAGAAAGGAAAAGAAAGAAAGAAAAGAGAAAAAACACAATAAAAGAAAAGAAAAAGAAAAAGAAAAATAATGAAAAATATGTTTAAATAAATGTATCTAGGAGCAAGTGCATATGTGTTGAAAAGTTGTTTACGATTAATGCATTCTCTTAAAGTTATGATGAATGAATTATTTGAGTATGTTGAATATGAGGTAGATGTTGACTTGGAACGTTCACTCATATGGTTTCAATGTGTTATTGGTATATGCTTCATGTAGTTGGTGTGTGAGAGTTAAATTGGGTTGTGAAATATAAATGTTGCATTCGTCATAGTTGACAGTACCCAGTTTTTTATGAGTGTTGCTTTGTTTTACTAGCTTAATGGCTTTCTTCCTACTTTACCTAAATACATCTCACCTTACCTTTGCCCACATTACAACCCTAAAAAGCCTTTTATTAATGATTTTTCACATGAATATTAATGGTGGAGAAATGAAATGATATGTAAAGTTGTAGACTGTTATGATCATGAATGGTGTTGAGTGTACCTGTGGATGTATTTCAGTTAAACACATTTTCTGAGTCTACCATTAGATTATTTAGTTTTTAAAGTTATTAAATGTTAATTGATCATAAGTAAAAGCTTTTAATGTTGACATCTTGCTACGATTTTTGAAAGTCACTCATCTTTGCTTGTGATTATATAGTCTTGGAAAATATCGAAATTGAGTAAATGTTTTAGGTCTTTGAGCTTAATTTGGATGTTTTGCCCGAGGACGGCCAAAAGCTAAGTGTAGGGGAAATTGATATGTGTTTAATTGTTGATACACTTAATCATTTACGCTTAGCGATCAATGATACGAAAATGCTTAAGATATTCACTTTAATTCATATATGATTTTAGGTACAATTTGGAAGCAAACAAATTAAAGTGAGTCCAAAACACTACATTTAGGCCGTATTCTGAAGATTAATTTTTACTTGTCTTCATAGAGTAAGAAAAAGAAAATAAAAAGACAAGAAAAAAAGAAAACACAAAGAAGAAGAATTAAAAATGCTTGCTGAAAAATGAAGAAAAAAATCAATAAAGGCAAGAGGAAGAAACGACAATGTGTGGGTAGATGGAAAAGATAAAAAATGATGCAGCAATAGGTGTTATGTGTTAAACACAGATAACATTATAGGCTTTTAAAAGAAGTGTTGTGAATAGTACCGGTGGTCCATTGGAGTTAAAACATCACAGATATAGTACAGGGGGTTCGAGAGGAGAACAAAGAGCGACTTGTGAGTGAAGAGCTATGGCTTGGTGGCTGGAAAATAGAAGAGAGTTGCGAGAGAAGAGAGAATACGTGAATAGTAAGGGTGGTTAATGTAACATCTCGTTATCCAATCCTAGAATATTGTACACGAGAGAGACTACTGAGAAGTTAGGAAGTGCATTTCATGCTCATGCATCATTTAGCACACATACACGTTAAATTGATTATTTCACAATTAAAATCATTGTACATGCATTCATTGACATTTTCCGAGTATACTTGATTTATAAATGTGATTTTGGCATAAATTGTTGTTTATATGTTTTGAAAAATCGACTTGGTGATAATAATTGTCGATTTAGAAATTTTTGTGAAATTTAGAAAATTCCTGAATTTTAGTTATTTTGGACTAAGAAAAAAGTCAAGTGATAGGATAATTGATTTATGGTAGTAGAAATAAAAGTTAAATGGTAGAGGAAATTTTGATAAATGACCATAGGATTTATTGACAAGTGTCATGGAAATTTGGGAGTCAATTAGATTAGAAATTGGAATTAGCTGCAATAGTTAAATGAAAGAACCTAGTGTAAACTTGTAAAGATTGGACATGTGGCAAGTGACAAGTGTCACTTGCCAAACCATGTCTTTAACCCATGACTTTTTTAACATTGAAACGCCACTAATTTGTTTTTACTCTTACTTTTATTCTTCTCTTCATGGTCCTCTCTATCTCTTCTCTTCATTCTTCTTCACGATTTTGCTTCACCAACCTTCATCCACGTTATACCTTACTTTCATTTATCACTTGCTACTCCCACCTTGTTGTCTTCTTTATATACCACAAGAAAACCTAATCTATTCCACCTTTAAAATGATAACCTTGTCGCACGAGAAGTTATGGGTTCTTGGTGTTTTTGAAGAACATGGAGTCTAACAAGTAAGTTATGCTTTAATCTTTATGGGTAGTGTACAATGAAACAATTATGATGAGTAATTTTGAGATTTATGATTTTGATCATGAAATTTTGTATGTGTCAATGTGGGTGTAAGAATAATAAAGAGTTCATGTTCAAAATTTTAGTGAGTTAGTGTTATTTATGAATTACTTGGTAAAAAGCAATGATTTAAGAGATGAATGATTATGAAAAAGGAAGTCTGAAATATGACTATGTGTGTGGATGAAGAGATAAATAGAGTCTTGTATTATTTTAGTGTTTTAATGAATGGTAATTGTGAGTTTAAAGCTAATAAAAAGGGGTATTATGGTTTCTTGAAATAAGATGAATTAAAGTGATAGTTAGGGTAAAAATGAAAGTATTTATGAAGGAGAAAATGTTAGTAAATTGATGATGAAAAGTATATGAAAATGTTTTATTTTTGGGTGTTATGATCAATCATGATTTTTGAATTGTGTGTAGATGATATTAAACTGAAATGACGACATAAATGAAAAGGTTAAGAACTTGACATTATGCAGTTTGACAATGAATTGTTTGATTCTTATAAATGAGATATTATGGAAAAAGGATAGGATTGCATAAATGATGAGATTTAATTGAAATTGATAAATCAAATGGTTTGAAGTTTGACAGTTTAATGCAATCAATTTAGAAGTAGTGAATTATGTAAAATTAGAGTGAAAATTTTAGTTAAAGTATGTGTTAAATTTGAATAAAGGGAGGAAGAAATTGTAGGGCACGATCGTGGCCTGACCTGACAAAAAAATGTTTCTATCACAATCGTGGCCCTTTCCCATAATCATGGCTTAGCCAGAAAAAGTTTTTTTCACGATCGTGGCCCTCACCCCCTTGATCATGGCCAGCTCCAAAAGTTTCGGTCACGATCGTGGCCAAACTTGTGGAGGTAAAGAGTTGTCCTTTGAGTGTTATATGAACAAATCAATACTAGGGTGCTTTCATATGATGTAATTAGGTTTAAATGAGCTCTTTAATGACCCTAGTTGATGAGGAATGAGGTGATTTAAGAGAGTAAAGTGTATTAGGTATTAAAGAATGACTGAAAGATGATGTTAATTGATAATGAGATGTGTATTAAGAAAATATACTCGAGATTTGTTATTGAACATGTATTATACATAATGCATATACATGTGTATAAGATTGAGTATTCATATGAATATGCAATGTGGTAATGTGTAAATGTATGTGTTTGCATGATATAGAGGAACAATTAGAGTGACCTTATCCAGACGTTGATAAGACTTGAAGCAATAAGCTAATTGGAGCAAACTGTGAGTAACCTAAGATGGTCTCACCATGATTGTTTGTTTGTTAAGTTATGCATAGAATTATTATGTGATGTGTATGTACTAATTTTCGGATATTGAATGTCTGAGGCGTTTGATGCTTGATGAAACATTGGAAGTGCTCCTTGTATGTGAATTTGACTGAATAAATGATTCTCATCTTATATGTTGAATGTTAGACCAAGGTCTGATGACAAATGTGAATGAGAAAGAGAATGTGATTGTGATTGATGGAACATAATGATTAAATATGTATAGTGCCTTTAATTATATAAATACATGAAAGATAAAGGCAGTTATGACCATAGTTGTAAGTGAGAACAAGCTTAAAGCTCCGAATGTGGCAAGAGCCTCTGGCTCACTATGTAAAATGAGCTTTGTATCTCCAATAGATAAGGGACAATATTAATGAACCCAGTATCCACAACAGATACGAGACAGTGTAAAAAGTACTCGGTCACAACAACGTAATAAACAAATGTAAGTCTTATGCACATTGCATATACACATGATATGTATACGATTTGAATACCTGCAATGTATTGTTAAATTGAGTTGAATGAAAGATGTGAAAGCTTATAAACAAGGTTTTTTATGAAGCTACATGATAAATATGAATTATGTCAATTATGTGATTATATGATTTGTTGTGTTATGTGATATAAGTGAAACATCAATGATGGTTAACTCACTGAGTTCGTAAAACTCACCAAAATTGCAACGTTGACTTTTCATGATCGAGAGTGACAGCTTAGAAGAGATCTAGTACTACTTTTGGGATTGAAAACATAGCTCAAAGGTCGGTCAGCTTGTATTGAAGGACTTAGATAAACCTTTTTGTATAATTCCTCAAGTATATAATATGTTTTGTAACAAAGCTGTAAATAGGCTGTTGATTGTATATATACATGGATGTTGTAGTGATGCTATATTGTATATCATGGTTTATGAAATGAAATGAGGAATTTGAGTTTTTGATATTGTGTTAATTATGATTTAACAATTATGTTGCTATGAGATATGTGAATGTGACATAGATAGCGAGTCGCTTCCATCGGGCATGTGCTCGAACATCTGAGGGGTGTACGGGCACATGTCGATGGGGAGTGGGGTGCTACAATCCATCATGTTTATTTGTCAAATCAGTGAATAGTGGAGAGAAAGAAGCTTGTGGTAGTGAAAAAAGAAACAAAGGGGTATTCAACTAGGGTAATTTTCACAGGACTTAAGCTTTTTCTTGGGATACCCATGGAAGGTTAAACATCTCAATTCCAGTTCAAAGGTGACATCGACACCGATGACACAGATTAAAAATTTTTATAATTTTTTTGTTTCTTTCTGTCATTACAAATTGATTATTTTATCTTGTATAGATTGATTAGGTATTTGAATGATGATAATTTTAATGCTCTATTGAATCGTTTTTCATGAAAACCCATTGTTAGAGTCAAATGCAATACATAATCGTTGTATTTCTGATTCATATCTGGCAACTAGTGGTTCTGAATCATTTGAGATAAGATAACATGGGTTAAATAATATGAGCTTGTGTGATTATTATCTAAATTGGTCTATTTTTCTTATTCATAAGGCAATTGTCCGAATAACCTTAGAGAACTTATTCTAGGTTTTCCGATAGCTAGAGTCAATTAATGAGCACTTCGTATTTAACTAAGATCTAAGGAAAAATTAGGATTAACAAAGCTTGTTGTTAATATACGACTGATAATTGCTAGGAGAGATTAAAGAACAAAAAATCAATACTTATGCTTAATTAAGGTGTGGGTCGAGATTGAACCAAAAAGCCGGATCCTTACCGAATTTCCCAATTTTATGATTTTTTGCATGTTTTCTTTAATTTGTTTTCATTAGGTTTATTTTATTTTATTTTCTTATTAAATTCAAAACACCCTATTACCTAAACATCAATTAATTTCATTTTATAAGCTAACCGAAAACTCCCTGTGGGATCAACCTTGACTCACCACTGCTACAGTCGTAGTCTAGTTACATTATTTTAACTAGCATTGTGATGTGCATGTCACCCCCTACACACGCAGACACATAAATTTCATATTGTGCCTAATGTGATAAAAAAATAAAAGAGGGATTTAAAACACAAAATAATACGAACAAGGACAAAGACAAGCATTAAAACTAAAAGACATTAAACTAAAAAGCAGTAAAATTAATAAAAAGAAAAAGGATAAAAATATGATACGAAAGTATGGATGGTGTCTGAATCGATGTGGTGTGAAACACAGCAATAATCATGGCATACTACATTGAGGAGTGGTGAACAACAGTGAGGAAGACAAATAGAAGAGATTGAAAAGTAAGCATGTGCATACAAAGCCAACATATTAAGTTGAGTTTCATTAAAAAGGGATAACAAAAAACTAATTGAAAAGTAAAATAAAAACTATATTGGTTACCTCCCATTTAGCGATTCTCTAATGTCTTTTAATTGGACACCTCAATCGTTATACTCAAGGTGGATTGCTCAAAGTGATTGATTCCGCTGTTTCCTTCTCTTCATTAGGATTTCTCTTCAAGAATTTGCTAAGCTCTCCCTCGGTTGCGTCTTCTCTTCATTGACAACATTCATCACTTTCTTTAACCAAGTCCAACTCCTTTTCTTCTTCTTCCTAGAAAGTGAAATCAAATCAAAATATGCAGCATTAATTTGATCAACAAAGGAACAATCTTCAGAAACAGTAGTAGTAGGAATAATTTCAACATTAAAGATTGAATATTCTACTGTTTCTCCCCAAAATAGTCATGCTTAGTTTCCTGTTCATTACATCAATCAAGGTATTGGAAGTGGCCATAAAATGCCTCCCTAGGAGTATAGTGTGCTCCTTCCCTTGCTCTTTAACCCCCTATATCTAGGACAGCAAAATCTATAAGAACAATGAATCCTCTAACCTTTACTAACACATCCTCCATTATTCCTTTCAGATAACAGATTTACCTATCAGCTAATTGTAAACACATGTTTGCAAGTGTCAACTGTCCTAGATCCAATTTCTTATAAATAGAGTCATGTATAAGGTTTATGCTTGCTCCAAGATCAAGCATACCCTTAACCTCATCACTATTACCTATTAATACTTGCACAAGAAAACTCTTCGGGATTTTAATTTAAGGGATAATTGTTGTTGAAGACTTGCGACTTCTAAAACTATCACCTTCTCATTTGGTTCAAACTTCCATTTTTTGGTGCTTAATTCCTTAAAGAACTTCACATAAGCTGGAATGTTTATGATCACACCTAACAAAGGTAGATTAATATTTACTTTGAAAACACGTTATATAGATTAGAAAATTGCTTATCTTGTTTTGATTCCCTAAGGTGGTTAGATATAAGATCGGTGGTCTATAAAGATTAGTCGCCTTTTGCAGTCTTGGTCCTTCATTACAATCAGTTGCAAGCCCCGATTTTTCACCTTTCTGACATGACTTGAAAAGTTGTCATTCCCATTGCTTTCTTCATTATGCTCACCTTCTTCTTTGGTGAGGCTCTCCTTCTCTTGATTACCTGTACCAGACAGATTAGAAGGGATCTCAACATGATTATCAATCACCTTACCACTTCTTATAATAGTAACTGCTTGGGCTTACTCAGGTTGATTAGGCAGCTTCCCCTTCTAATTGTTATGCATTTGAGCAATGATTTGCCCTACTTGGATCCCAATCCTCTTCACAGACGCTTCCAAAGAATCGAATCTCTTATTGTTCATTTCTTGATTTTGAGTTCGGACCTGAATAAATGCAATTAGGCTTTCTTCCAAAAAAGGCTTACTTGGTGGGTTTTGAAGTGAGGATTGCCCTTGGTAATAATTCGTGCTTTGAAAGGGTTATAAGTGTTTGAATATAGATCATTTCACTCCTTTGGTTGAAAATCATTGAGTAAGTTCACTTGTTCTTCCCCATCTATAAAAGGCTCACAAGAATATGAACAATCATTAGCTCCATGACCACAAGTTCCACATATACCACATACCTTTTGATCTGGAACTTTTAGGGTAGCCTTGTAGTTGGCATCTTTACATGCCTTATTAACTCAGCTAACTGCATAAGCAATTCTTGATTCAAGCTCAACTCCAGCTCTTCTTCCCTTTACACTCTTTTTCAGAAGTGGCCTCCATCATTTTGAAGATTTCATATGTTTTTTTGGCCGCCTTCTCTCCCACAGCTCCTCTTATTTTATTGTCCATTGTGTACTGCACTGTTGCATTAATCCATCATAAAAAGAATTGGTTCTATATGTGAAATGGAAAATGATAGTGTGGACACTGTATGAGCAAAAGTTTGAAGCATTCCTATGCCTCATAGAATGGCTCTCCCTCCATCTGAGTGAAGGTTACTATCTTTGTCTGCAAGTCTGAAGTTTTTTTATGGGAATAGAACTTTGACATGAACTTATTGAACACCTCCTCCCATATAGTTAATGAATTGGGTAGAAGGGTCATCAATTATGCCTTGGCCCGATCCTTCAATGTGTATGGAAAGCATCTCATTCTGAGTTGATCTCATTTAAGCCATCCAAAGTTAAGATTTGTAGAGTGGTATAGAATTCCCGATTGAAATTCAAAAGGCCTTCATTAGGAAACCTATAGAAAGATGGCAGCATGTTGTAATGAATGCTCTTTAATTTATAATTTCTGACTGCTTCTCCCAAACATATGCATAAAGTGTCATTATGAATTATTGGTCTGGCATACCCGTTTATTACTGGCTACCTTTCTCCCATCTATTGATCTTCAAGCTTGAGTTTCTCGAGATTGTCTTCAAAGTCCCTTTGAGGTCTCCTTATCTGATGTATGTTGTCAATAAAGGGAGCAAGTTCGCTTTCCCAAAACCTCCTTCCTCGCATAAACCAAATAAAAACTATGGTGAATTAATAAGAAAATTACTAAAACAACTCAATAAAATAACCAACAAAAATGTATCTATGTACAATCGACAAAACAACCAAAATTAAATTAAGTACAAACACTAAACATAGCACAAAAAACTTGTTCTACCCAAATTAAGTTCTAAAAAATACCTAGGCTATCCTACTCATAACGGAGTTGTAGGCTATCCAAATGAGGTAATTGTAGTTAATTACCTAGCATCTCCAACAGAGGTGAAATTGGTCCACTCAAATTAACCATGAACAAAAATAAAAACACATGCAGTCCTAAACATTCTATCCTAATTTATCGAGTGAAGATGTTAAGAAGATCAAAAAATTAAACTAAAAAGTAAACTAATTCAACCAGAAACAAAAATAAATAGATTAATCAAAATGGGAAACTCTTAAGAATTAATTTCACTAATTTAATCTCCTATGCATGACTAATGGGAAATGATTGGGTAGTCATCTTACTAAAATTAACAATTGGGTTCTATAATCAACTCAAATAATAAACTAAGTCTAACTTTCATAGTCAACAAGTTATCATCCGAATTAATTATGGAAACCTGACTACTAATTACCACTTAAGTTAATAGATTTCTATTTCTTAACCTGAGCACCTATAGTTTCTCGTTCCATGTTAAACTTCTTCTCTTGATCCTTTGTTTAATACCAAAATGATGTAAAGTTTGGTCATGTTATTACATCCATTCATCTCAAAAACTATAACAAACATAAGATAACAACATAGTTCCTAAACCATGCATATTTAGCTAAATAACTACATTAATTCTCAAGAAAAAGAGATTAACCCATCATGGAAATAACATGATTCATCATATTCAAATACTTTAATCCCATCTTTATCAGTACAAGAGATGAGTTTAAGCAATAGACCAAGTAAATAACCAAATGAACTATCAAAAGATAACATAGTATCAGTTGGTTAAGCTAACAAGGTAGTAAGCTCAATAATCAAAAGAAAAGTAAAACACGGAGAAATAATGCAACAAATAAAGAACAAAACAAGCAAACAAAGATCAGATGAAGGAGTTGCAATGGTCTCCTGCACTCTCAAGCTCCCCGCATCGGCTTTCACCTTCTGCTCCTACTTGGTTCTCACCCAGATGATTGGACGCTCAAGTTATTTCCACCCTTTTGTTGTTGTTCTTCTTCACCTCACCTGATTGGTCTCTGTTTTCTCTCCTCTCTTCTTTGCCTTCTTTCTTTCTCTTTGTTTTTGACCCCAAATGTCTCTTGAGTTTGTAGAATGTGGAACAATAGAATATGTGTCTACCAATGAGTCTGTGGGGTTTGTGTGTAGAATATGTGTAATATAGAATATAGTTAGTGTTGCCACCCTCTATTCCATGTCTATTTATAGTGTGACTATAGGTTTAGGGTTTTGAACCGTCACCACTACAACTGCCATGTATCATAATTAAAGTGGGTGTAAAGGAGTATTCACGGGGGTCACTATGTTTATCACCCCTGTGAGGGTTTGTGGTGTAGTCACCACCGTGTGTTAACTTGTCACGATGGTGACAAGTTAAGTCACCACCATGACTAACTTTTCACGGTGGTGACAAGTTTAGTCATCGCTTTCTTTTTTATTTAAGAAAAATTTATATGAACTTTCATTTTTCATGCAAAATTTACAAAATAATCCGAGTAAAACGCATGCAATAGTCACACCATTTTCACTCAATTCATCTCTCATTTTGATCAAAACACAAGAATTTGTAACCAAAATTAAGAAATGAAGGCAAGCAAAGTCAATATAAATTAGACACAGTAAGTTATAGGGAAGATATGACCTAGAAGTGACAACAGAAACTAAATATTTTAGTATATGAGTTTAAATATGTCTTTGTAAGCCAAAAAATCTACCTCTTATTAGAATACAAGACCATAACATCATATTGAAGGAGGGAATAAGTGTATTAAACTTTAGACATATAGGTATTCTAGATTACAGAAGGATGCCATAGTGAAGATTATATAAGATATGTTAAAGCAGGGAATTACATAGTATAGTATTAGTCCCTTTTTAGCTCTATTTGTATTGATCAAGAAAAAAGATACTTATAGAGGCTCTATATTGTTTATAAATATCTACCCTAGAAAATAATCAAAGATAAGTTTCTGATGCCTCTAATTGAAGATCTATTATATTCATTGAATATGCTGGTTTTATAAATTGAACTTATGATCTATATACCACTAGACTAGAATGGGAAAGGAAGATATATCATATACAACATTTAGAATTATAATGGCCATTATGAGTTCTTAAGGATGCTTTCTAAAATAAAAAATGCCTTAACCTTGTAAAGTCTTATCAATACCATCATTATATCATACTTGAGGAAGTTTGTACTAGTCTTTTTTATGACATTTTGGTATATATCAAGACTTTTGAGTAATATGTAAAGCAACTAATGAAGGTATTATAGGTATTAAGGGAACATGCTTTATTTGTAAAGTCCAGAGATTGTAAGTTAGGTACCAATAAAGGTGTTTATATATGTTCAAAAAGATATAAACTACTTAGAAGTGGCTTATATTTAGGAACTTGAAGTAGCTAAAGGGGTTTTTAGAATCAGCTCGTTATTATAAACGACTAATAGAATGTTTTGGTGTAATCAATAAACTGTTGACATCTTTTCTTACGAAGGATGCATTTTTATGGAATGAAAAAGTAGGAAGGAATTTCCATATTTGAAACTAGATCTTATACCAACACCTAAATTATCTCTTTCTGACTTTCATAAAACGTTCACTCTAGAAGCAAATCCCTATGAAGCTATAATGGGACCATATTAACCTAAAAGATTCATTTGATTTCCTTTGTAAATAAGGTTTTATCCCCTTATAGTGTTGAGTTGTCTGTGTATGAGGAAGAGCTATTGGCATTGGTAATGGTTATTAAACAATGGCCTCACTACCTTATCGGAAGACATTTTATAGTTTAATCAAATGAAAGGAGTTTAGGATACTTATTAGAGTAAAAGGTAACAACTCCTCTTCAATAGAAATGGTTACCCAAGCTATTTGAATTTGATTTCAAAATTGTATATAAGAAAGGACGTGACAATACGGCTACTAATGCCTTATTAAGAAGAGAAAATGATAGCTTATATGTCCTATATGTCTCTAAGTTATATACATATTTTCCATATGAGGAGAAAAATAATTGGAATGATCCACTATTTTAACATTTTTGAAAAAAGGTGGGGGGAAATTATTTAAAGAATTCAACTTAAAATTGGTGTAATAAACTCTTTACTTAAAAGTGAGATTTAAAGTGGGTATAATTCTACCTTGAGGGATAAAATCATGTAATAATTCCATATTAATCCAACACGATAGCATTCAGGTGTCTCTGGCACTTTAAAAAAATACAAATATGTTTTTATTAAAAAAAATTCAAAAAGATGATAGGGAGTTCATCAAAATATGTATGATTTGTCAAAGATGTAAATATTAAATACTAGATAGTCCAAGGTTATTGCAACCAATACATATTCCATAACAATTTTAGGTAGATATTAATATGGATTTCATTGAAGCATTACCAAATTAAGAGGGAAAATCAATTATAATGGTGGTTATAGATTGTTTAAGCAATTATCCTAACCCTCTTTATCTTCTCTCACCTTTCTCTTACGTAACTTCGACTCTCAATTTCTTAATCAATAAAGGATTGTAGCTTATGTATAAGCTTGCAATTCCTTTTATTCATTTTCTCTTGTATCATATAGGTATTAAAATGATATTCCTTTTAAAAGATCAAATTCATCAACATTTCTTGTATATTAAAATTGATCTCTTCTTCTTTTCTGTTTCATCGTAATCTTTAATTCTTAATTCTTATTCTTATTTGTTTCATCTTAATATTTGATTCTTGAAATATGTTTTTGGTTTTTTGTAAAATCAGACTTTCTAATTGTCAAATCTTCTTGTGATTTTTGTATTGAATTATACACTAATTTTTCTTAATTTTTATTTTATAATCCTCATACTTTCTATTCAATTAAAAACTTGAACCATGTTATGTTTTTGATGATAAATATCCAAAATATTTTCTTTTTGATAATGTTTATCCTAATTTTTATTTTGATCAACTAGCTAAAAATTTATCATCTAAAGCATCAACAGAAATTGAAGATCATCTGAATCACTATAAGAACATGAAAAAAATATATAAGAGTAATAATTTGAAGAATCAATACTTTTCTAACTTAGGGAATATGAGAAAAAATGAAAAAAAGGGTATAGCAAATTTGAATATTCATCCAATATTTTTCATTATTATCCATATTTGGTTTAACCTCAAATTCTTCTATTATTACCACTATTGTTGTCATTTTGACTAGCAATGATATGAATTATGAGAAAAATGTTTCTTATGATAATAAAATTGTTATGAATGATTTAGATTCATTTATTACTTAAGAAAGCTAATGAAGAAAATATTTTAAAAGATCTTATTGATATTATAAAGTTTTATAGTTTACTACTATTGCAAGTAGAAGTTAAACTAAAGTTACAATTTATTTTCCTAAGCTTGCTAAATAGTTTAAATAATTAGAATGAGTGATGAAGTTGAAAAAGTTCAAAAAAATTGATAAATAAATAAGGATCAAGCATTTAAAATGATTGTGATCATGGTTAATATTAAGGATAAAACACATAGACCTCACTTATAGTTTAAGAAATTCTAAAAAAGCCCCCAATATTTAAAATTCACGAAAAACTCCTAGCATTTAGTTTTCTAAAAATACTCTTTAAACTTCAATTAAAAATAACCAGACAGCATATGTAGTATGAATATCAAACATAGACTAATCAAATATCATTATTGGTAACCAAATTTAGCCATTAAACCTAACATAAACGAATTAAATTTAACTTAAATTAATAATTAAAGATAATTATAGTAAATTATTTGTTTATGTTAGATTAAATTATTTTGGTTCAAGTTTAAAACCTACATTCAATCATCATATAAATACAATTTATTAGTCTACATCTATTGTTTATACTACATGTGTTTTGTTGTTATTTTTATCCAAAGTCTAAAAGAAGGAGTCTTTCTTTTAATTTTAATCATAAAAGAGACTTCTTTACCCTAAATTTTAATCATAAAAGAGACTTCTTTCTTTTACTTAAATTTTAATAATAAAATTGTTGTATTATTAATAAATAGAAAGAGTATAAAGGATGCAAACATCTTGATTTTTAACCTTAAGGGGTGGTAACTTAGTGAAACTAAACTCAAAGCTGAAGTGTACAAAATTTTGAAACAAACTATGATGTCTTTTAATCAAATGCATTCTTGGTAGATGCATAAAGTTTGAAAACATAGGAAATAATTGTTCACAAAACTTTCTATACAAGAAATCCTCTTCTTAAGACCATTTTATAGAATCAAAGTCAAATTTACTTATGGTGTTGGCTAGGAGTTATGAGGAAAATATGGAAACCTTTTAGGCCAAAAGAACATTTTGAACTTTAACATATACAATATAATATAAAACAAACCATAACATTTTAAAGCATTTAGTGGATAAAAATTTTAACTAGTTTAACTCCTCTCAGTTAAGCAATGTCACGTCAATATTGACATAACATTATTTTTATTTTTAAATAAAAAGTAGACCTTAATGTCATATGAAAGGTGAGACTCACTGGCTGAAATGTATAAATATGAATTCTACTACTATGTGACAAGCAAGACTCCATGTCTTAAATGTATAAACAATAGGTCACATTACCATTTGGTAGTGGGACTTACTTTCTAGTTAATTTAAAATTTTTAATTATGTGATAGTTAACCTATTGATATGACATTTAATTGATGGAGAGTTAAACTTGTCAAATTTTTCATCTATTTAGGGTTTGTTCTAATTGTTTTTAAAATGTTATGGTTCAATTTGAATGCTTCAAAACGTTAAGGATCGAATTGTTTTATATTATAAACATTAAGATTCAAAATGCATTTTTGACTTTTATTATAAAATTATTGACAGTTTATCAAAGGCCAATACTCTAGGTGGAATTTCTGAAAAGGTTGTCACACCCGAACCTTGTTAAGTTTGTAGCATAACATTTGGAGGATAAAGAACTATTCCTTGTGTATGAATTCATGCAAAAAGAAAGATTAAAAAACCATCTATTCAAAAGAAAGATTGGACCTTGTCTTAGAACATACGTCTTAAAATAACCATTGGAGTATCTTGAGGCCATAGATAAATAGGTCATTCTTAGAGATTTTAAGATCTCAAGTATATTACCTAATACAATGCAGAGATATACAATTTTTGCTTTCATTATAATCTCGTAAACAAGTTTATTAAAGGAGATATAACATGTGTATAAATTTAATTTAAGCCTAAAATATATTTAACCCCACGTGTTTTATCCCTTCGTATGTTATGTCACCTTCTATTTTAAAAATGGACTTATTACCTCAGGAGCTTAGAATTTAAAGGAATTTTTACCCATATATTATGATGACATCACCATAACTGTACGTATTGCATTTTTTGTACAAAATATCCTTTTAGTATTTTGTCTTTATTTATGGTTAGATTAAAAATAAACTTAAATTTTAATTTTAATTAAATATTATGTATAAAGACTACTTATAAGCATCATAAAGTAACAATTACTACCATAAAGTCTAATATTTATAGTTAGTTTCAAAGATATGTCTTGTTAAACTTAATGTATGTGTTCTGTGAAATTGTTGTACATATGATCATTATGTTCAACGCTCGAGACTATAATATATAGGGTCAATTAAAAAAAACCAAACTTTTGTAAATTTTTCAATTATAGCTCGAACTTTAAAAAGTAGCAACAAAATACCCAACTTTCAATTTTTTCACTTCTAGCTGACGTTAGTGTTTTTGTTATCTCTGTTGATATGGCAGCGCCATGCGTACATGGATATGAATTAATTAGACATGTCAATAACGGTTAATGTTGAAAACTCTTATTAATAAAATGAAATCATTTTTTTCATGACATAACCCCCTTCCCTTTTCAGTGTGCAAAGCACTTGAGCAACATGAAAAACAACTCCCAATAGAGAGAAAAAAACATATATTTTGTTATATTCATTGTTGTCTTCTTTGTTCTTTCACTATTTTGAGCTTCTTGATGGCAATTCCGTAAATGGTGGGTTAGCATATGGGATCGTCTTCCATACTCGTATTTCTTAAAACAAGCCTCACCTTATTGTCGTCTTCCATTCCATCAATGCCATTCTTGCATTATTGCAAGATATGTCTAATCCAGTAATTCTTCCTTTTCTTTTGTTTTTCCTATTCTATTTTTCATGTGTATTCATTCTTATATTCACCTGTAAATAGTTACCTCTTAAGTTTCTGCAACTATGTTTGCACATAATGGTAGAAGAGGAAGAAGAATGAAGTAAAAGGGAAAGCAATTTGATTGATAGATTATATAGAGTCATTATTTGAAGGAAATCTGTTAGTACACAAACCAATTAGTAATTTGATACACAGATCGCTGCAAGATATCCATTTCTTTGATTTTTACTCCCCCTATAATGCAAGTTATAGCATTATATAGGGAGTAATAAATATAATTGATATATTTTGTTACGTATTAATTGGAGGTGTTATAGAAAATATAGACAAATGAGTGATTTCGAATTTCATTAATTATGTCTATAATAATAGGAAAATATCAATTGGAATAGAGGTTAATGTATATTTACAAATAGTAACCAGAATAATGGGCTTGTCATAGAAGGAGAGCCTCATTAGATACACTTTGTTTATGATTAATATTATGTCATGATGTGAGCTTTATCATGTCATACCAAGCGTAAGGAAGCTAAGCCTAGTTTGATGAAGGTGGAAAAGCTTTTGAGCTAGGAGTGTAGTTAGAGAATAAATAAGTTGAACTTTAGTAAAAATATAGGAGACATATAACAAGAAATGAGCAACATAACCACATACAAAATGGAAGGAAAGGGCAATATGATTCATGAGCAACTAAGAAAGAAGATTAAAGTATAGGTAGGTAATGCCAACATTTTCACAATAAATTGTAGGAGGTGTAGAGAAGGAGACAGCAAATGCAAATGTTATAGCAGGTTCATATTTAAATGTAATATGCACCTTGTCACATGCAATATATTATTGATAATATAAATGACCTGTAAAGGAAGAAGTTGACCAAGATTCGGAAGCACTTATGTAATCGTGTGATGTTAAATAAATTCAATTACTTGCCTCATCTATGTTTATCTTTTATAACCAAAATTTAGATAAAATCACACCAATGAACTTATGGATTATCGATTTCATATTTTAGGAAAGGATTTTGCTCTTGTATATATTATTGGTAATTATGTTAGTAAAAATAATGTATCAGTTGCATGATATGTAAACTTATATTTCCTTTAATATGAGTTTTGCTAACATAGTTAGCTTTTGTGAATTATGAACTCAAACAATTCATATCTGTCTCAATTGCAACAAAAGGTATAAAAAAAAGTCGTGGTTTGGGCCTATTATATAGGAAGAATAATGTTGATAATTTTACATTGGATTAGGTTAGAATGGTCCATATTACGATTGTTGCATGCCTTTTTATGTCTTTATATATAAATTATAGTTATTTTTGCCTTTAAAGACTCGATGTTTATATCACATATTGGAAGTGTTCTACGTGTGTTGGTATATATCACATGCTTGTGTTGACACTATATCAATAATTGATTGTAAGAGTTTCAAGTGTTAATGCTTATAGTGAAATTTGGCATTGTATGCAATAAATATAAATACAAAACTATTGAACAAGTATTATAGTAAATACAAAATATTCTTTTTTGCAGGCTCTATTTTGTGTTAAAGAGCATCGCTCATCCTTCTTCTTTGTAGTCTGTGGTTGTCCGTCTATCCAAGTAAGTCGTCCAACTAATGTCTACCATATATGATGCTTTAATAGTACAAGTATTTGTGTTTGTGTTTGGGTTATGTGTGAATGCAAAAGAGGTCTTGATTTTGTGTTGATGTTTAAAATATTCTTATAATTATTGATGAATTTTATGTTCTTCTTTAATAGTCTAAGTATTTATGTTTGGGTTTTGTTTGGATCATTGATGATCAAATGTATGATTATATAAGTATTTACTATATGTGGAATGGGTATGGCATCTTATAGATGACCAATTGCATAATAAACCTAGGATGGTATATAGGCTGTAAAACCCATGATGCAGCTCCCATGAGGTTTATCGATGAAAAATTCCATAAGCCTAGAATTCACAACTAGAATTTTCTTTCTCAGTTCACAGGTGTAAACAATGTCACATACCATAGTTTTCAAATCAATTGTAGGTGATTAATTCAAACATGAATATTTGAATTTCAATGTGATTAATTCAAACTTAGTATTAATATAAAAACTTCATAGATTTAATAAACATGACATTTCTTTGCATAATAAACCCCTAGGATGGTATATAGGCTAGAAACCAGTGATACAGCTCCCATAAGGCTTATCAGAGAAAAATTCTACAAGCCTAACAGTCACAATGAGAAGTTACTTTCTCGATTTACAGGTGTAAACAATGTCATTTACTCTAATATTAAAATTATAGGTGATTAATTCAAACATAAATGTGATTGCTTGATGTAGTGTTGGAAGGGAAATGGTCAAAGACTTGTAAAAACTTACGAGATGATGTGTAAAGTAAAGATTAAATGTTCTGTAAAATTAGGATAAATGAAGGATACTAACTATGAAATCACTTTTGTAAATAACAGTTTTTAAATCGCTTTTTTAAATAACTCATGGCTCTTGATATATTGGTAATTATTATATATTATCATTACAATTTATGATTATAATTAGAATTAAAAATTAAAATTACTTTATTTTTACTTTTTTAATTAAATAATTTATATTCATATATCAAGATTGATGTTTAGCAACAAATCATGACTGACCAAATACTAAGAATTATTAAGTGATTTAAGTTAATCTATCCTAATATGGTTATAGTGGTTAATTTAATCATTTTGTCATCCACTGTTCTAATTGGATATATAATATGAAAATAATGTCTATTTTACTTAAAATTTAATCATTTATGTTCTTATATATTAGTAATTAGTTTAAATTTGATATTTAAAAATAACATTTCTAAATGTTAATTCACTTTGGCTAGAGAATTCCCAAACCAAATGATTAAGGATAGTAAACTATTCTCGCTAATTACCTTAGGTGACGAATTAGATGTTAACTTATTTTGCTATCTTTATATATCTTATACTATATCCAAGTATTACCGATTAAGCTACCCTAAATAGGATAGGTCATAAGTAGTATCAAAACATAATAATAAGTGACTATCACAATAAGGATATTTATAGAAACACAAGTAATATTACATTAGGGATCCTCATTTGTGGGTTAATATAGTGAACTTATTCTCTAATAAGCATCTACATATTTATTCAAATTTTTCATAATTTCATTTATAAGATTAATTACTTTCTTTCTAAGAAAGGAATATAGTTTGTACTAGTTTTATAGCTTTAAATATACCATAACGATGAAACTATTAATAAAATCAATTTAAGAATAATACATAATACAATTTGAATATCATAATTATAATCACATCATAATTTAATTTACACCATAGTTCTTTGTGTAAATTAAATATTATTGAATATCATAATTTTGTGTGATTATATCTTTAGTATTAAGCAATAGATATAATTGTCAAAATACATAGAGATAAAAAAAAATGTTTATTTAATAAATGAATAATGAAATACATAAAATGTAACTAATCAATTGGATGTAAAGGTATAAAGTAACACTATCGACTTAATCAATAAGGTTCCTTATACTTTGAATACCAGACGAATCAAATTTAAAGCATGGGTGCTTAAGTTAATAAGTAATCTTCGCAAAATCTCATTTTCATTAGCTAAAGCTGTCATTGTTGTAATTAATTTTGAAAATTTATTAGGCATGAAGATATAATTCTAAAAAGATGGTTCTCTCAATGAGATGTGGGAGATACTTGCAAGTCTGATCCAAGAGTCACCTTTAAAATTGTAATTAAAATTAAATGTGCTGAAGACATACGTTATGATCTAAAGAAATTCTTATTTTAATATATGAAATGTGTGTGCTCATGTGCAATTGATGCCATAATTATCAGATATTTTTAGATAATTAGGCTTTAAAATATACTTTTAATGAAGGTTCTTATCATACACATAATCAAAAGATTGGATAATTGTATAATAAAAATTGGAATTGCTAAGTAACATTAAAGGTAAATAAGATAAAATGAGTGCAAAAAACCTATTAAAATAATTAAAAATGGTTAATCCTTTAAACAGCCGTGTTTTATTGCTATTTGTTTTATTAAATTTGTATAGTCTTTTGGTCAAACCAATGATATTAGAAGTTGATAGCAAAAAAAAGTTTCTTACTATATAAATTTAGGAATATTTATAACAAATATGTGTTCAAAGCCTACTTAAATACTAGAGTATTGAGCAAATAAAGTACCTCAATTATTTGCTTCAAACACTTTGTCTTCCCTGTTCTAAACTACTTATGATAATATGGTGGTACTAGAGTAATATGGCCACCACTTTAACCACGTCAAAATTAAAACAAAATATACCCATCTTTAATGGAATTAATTACTAATTTTTATGAGTGAATATGAGAACTTTCTTTATCTCTTATGATCTTTGGAATCTAATAGAAAATGACTTAGGAAGTTTTTGTAAAAAAACAAGGGGCTAGAGTGAAAATGACTCAGTGTAATTAGGAATATCAATTTTGGCCCGACCCAGCCCAATCCAACTCAATCTTAAGTCATAAATTAGATTCAATCCATTAAAAAAGAATAGTCACAATAAGATTATGGTAGAGTATTTAAGAGTCTAATTGTACAGTATAATTATTAAAGAGTTAAAGGATTTGGAGAATTATTTTTAATACATCTATTACGTCACTTCAAGCATATAAACAATGCTTAAATTGATTCGTAAAAGCTTCGGTTTAGCAATCATTTCATTTGAAACTTTACTTGATGAAAAAAGCCAAATGATGCAAGAGATAACAGTTTGAATTAATGTCGTGAAGATCAAATTGTGGCAGATGAGGAGGTGGAAGCAACTACCAGTAAAGAAATTTTTGGGATAATGCTAATAGCTCATCTTGTTGCTCATATTATAGAATAACTAATCATAAAGATGAATATTATTGGTATAATACGTTTGGAAAGAATAAAAATAATGTGAGTATTATTATTGTGAGAAACATGGTCATGCTGAGAACTTATCTTTTTACTTGTTTTATTGCTTATATCCATACGTGTTTATTGATGATAAAATGTTTGCACTTCAGATAACAAAGATCATGAGGAACACATCTCCACCATAACGTCAAATTTGCATACAATTATCCGTACAACTGCTGTCTAGAAGATCTCCACGAGAAGAACGATCAGCGGAGGGACATGAGGTTCTCTACACATGGAATAAGTAGTAAGCAACGCAAAATTGGGTAGTAAGGATCACTTGGGCCTTTCTCATATACTGCAGAGAGTGAATGAGCAAGTAAGAAAGCAAAACTGAGAAGTCTGAAATTACACCCTTTACTAATAAGTATGTACACATGAAAGTGTTGGTTTATGCCCTTATAGCCAATTTATTTTTTGTTGTAAATTTATTTGCATGACATTATTATTATTCAATAAAAGACATTCTTTATTTTTGTGTATTTGTTAATTATTTAATTATTAATCATAAAGATAAAATCTATGGAATAATTGTTATGCAATTAGAAATTATAATGCGATTGTAATTATGATATTCGAATTGCATTTTTTTATTATTCCTAAAATGTTTCTAGTCATAGTTTCATCAAGACGGGGTAATGATAAAATGGTTATACTAGCACATGTTTGTTTCTTTCTTATAAAGAAAGTAATTGATCTCATAGATTAAAGTGTGGAGACACTTAAACAAATATATGGGTGCTTATTAGAGAATAAGTTTACTAAACTGACCTCATTATGAGAATCTCGAATGGAACATTACTTGCGTGTCTGTGCATTATCTCATAATGATGGTTGTATAATTGATCCTCATATTTGAGATTACCAAAATATCTAGTGTGGGAATTATTGTGTTTTAATGCTACTTATAAATTTTCCTAGCATAATTTAGTTAGTAGTAATTAGATATAGTATGAACCATATGTCGATAGTTGAGTAAGTCAATATAGGATTCGTCACTCTAAAGTAATTAGAAAGAATATTCTACTATTCTTGATGAGTAATGATTTATGGAACTCTCTGGTCATAGGAATTGACATTTGAAAAAGGTGTTTTCAAATTTCAATTATAAATCAATTACTAATTAGCAAGAACGACCATAATCGGATGATAAGAGTAGACACTGCATTCATACGCTATCCAATTAGAATATTGAATGACGAAATAATTAAATTATACTTTATATCCATGCATGGACAGGTTAGTCAATCACTTTGGCATTCCTGATATTTAGGTAATCATAACATATTGCTAGACGTCAATCAAGATTTATGATTATAAATTGTTTAATCGGAGAATTAAAGATAAATTAAAAGATGTTTTAATTTCTCTAATTCTAATTGTGAATTAGAATTATAATTTATAACCATTGCCAATTTATTAGGAACCTAATGACTCACACATCAAAGAGCAATTTGCGAAAGAACAATCAATTTGATTAAGTTGCACTTAATTATATAGTTTGAGAAACTTTGGGGATCAAATATGAGATATTTGATTTTATTAAAATTAAATTAATTAGAATTAGAATTTTATTTTAATTATAATTAAAGATTTAATTTTAATAAATGAATCTTATGAATTTTCTAATTAAATAGGAAGAGCTTTTAGAAGCTAGCACTTTTTATCTTCTTCCTCTCAAAGCAGTTTGAGAATCGCTTTGTAGATACTATCAAAGGGTGGACGCTTGAACAGCTTGTGATTAAACAATCGGAAAAAGTTTTAAAGATTATTCAACAGGAAAGCGAACAAGATACGATTTCTGAATCGTTTTATGTTTTATTCAAGTTTATACAATTATCGGAATTCATTCGGAATCCGTCAATTTTTTGTTTTTCCACTACGTCCGTGATTCGATCACGGTTGGATTCTAGCAGTGGTATCAAAGCCTCATGTAATTGTTTAACTTAGATTCATTGCTTGATTATTGTTGATTTCATAAAAGTAATATGTTATGCTTCTGGTTTTGTTTTATTCGAAACCATTCTTTCAATTGCTCTTAGTTTTGATTTCTAAAATTGTTGTTCTGTGTGCCTATTCACATGAGCATTGGAAATTGTTTCCTATGCGTGTTCAATTTCTGGAATGGCCAGAGTCTAAGAGCATTTTGTGTATTTTAAAATATCATGCTCTTACCTCACACCACTGCAGCCTGTAAATTTGCAATGGGAGATTTGCTTTCTCTATGTGTGCATTTGTATTTGTCTACGTATTTTTCCATGTTTCTACCTTTTTTTTCTGGAACCCTAAAAACAAGATTGATTTACGTTTTCTTATGTTTTTACATCTAAGATTTGTGCTTCTGTTGGGTTTCTAAAATCCAGTTACTGCTTGCGTTTTAGTTCCATGAACATGCCTATTTGTATTCTTTGGTTATGAGTTTTTGAATTTGGGTTATGAATGATGTATTAATGGCTTGAATGCCACTAATCGAACCTCTCACTGGTGGTGTTTTGTCGCTAATGATGGAAGCATGACGATGCCCATAGATGGCGTTGCTACTGGAGAAGTCAATGGGCATTAATCGCCCATTGAAGATGACACCACAAGTAACGCCATGGATGGCGTCGCCACTAGAGAAGACGATAGGCATTAATCACCCATCAAACGCTACACCACAAACGACAAAAATCCAAGGAAGCCATGGTGGAGATGCAGTGGTGATGAGTCACCAATACGGATGTTTGGAAAAACCATCGCTACCGACGGTTGTAAACATGGAAGTTGGAACGACATGTTTTGGTGGGTTGCGACGTGGGTAACTGTTGACGCATAAGTGGAAGGGAGAAGTTACAGAGGGTGATGGAAGAATCTAGAGAAGACGATGGGTGCGTGTCTCAACAACGTCTATTGCAGACGGCTTGCGCCATTCAACTTCCTTTGACCGCGTTCATCATCTGGCGCTTATAGTTCACGTGCCAGACACCCTTTTGACACTCTTTTATGTATTTTAAATTTTTTTAAACCTTAAAATCTTCAATTGAATTAATTTAATAAAGATTAAATTAATGCTCCTAATAAAATTGAAAAGTGTTTTACTAAATTTTTTAAAATTGTTTTCAAAAGGATTTTTTATTGCGAAAAAATTTTAATTTAATTTTTTCAAGAGTTGAATTATTAAATTAAATTTGTTATCAAATCAATAATTTGAATCAAGCAAAAGTTTTCAGTAATTTCTTTCATAATTAGATTATGTTTGAAATTATAAATATAATGAGATTATATTATTTTGATGAGACCAGAAATTTATGAAATCCTAAATCCTTCAATAAAATATTAAGTACACATTATGAACATGATAGTTGCCTTCCATTATTTGAGAATAAAGTCAGAATTTTGTTTATAGTCTAGCTTGTTGAGTAAACTCAAGGTCACTATAACCTGGATATGTTTTATCTTAAATTAATGGGTCATACTTAACTAAAATTGTATGATTTGGATGAGTAAACTCATGATCATATAGCTTTAAAGGTAGGGTTAGGAATAATATATGTGATATATTTTGGCAAAAGTTGTCACCTAACGGTTCTAGAATTCATATGAGATGTGATTAAAAAGTTGATTTCTACCAAATTTATTTTTAGTTGGTTTGTTGAGCAAACTCAAAATCAATTAATTTTAAATAAGATCCTAGCCCACTAGGAAATTATTTGATAATTTTTCGATATAATAGTGAAGGCTATTATTTTCAATAAAATAATGGGAGTAATCAAATATTTTTAAAGTTCTTATTTTATTTGATTTTTGAATATAAATTAATATATGCTCTTTTTATGTTTTTCGAATATTGAATTTGAAGATGAGTACTAACTTGATATTGAGGAGCATCATGGATGCTAACAAGCTGACTGGATCCAAATTTTCAAACTGGCTACAAAACTTAAGAATAGTTCTTAGGCAAGAGAAGAAGTATGTTCTTGACACTCCCACTCCATCAGAACCTTGTTCGGATGCAACCGATGAAGATTGGAAGCAATATCAGCATTACATTGATGACGTTGAACAAGCTACATGTGTGATGTTAGCTTGCATGTCTCCTGAACATCAGAGGTAGCAAGAGAACATGTATGTACCTACTACGATACTACATCTTAAGGAGTTATTTGGTGCACAAAGTAGGGTGGAGAGATATCAAATCTCCAAGGCGTTGTTTCAATACAAGATAACAGAAGGATCTCCAGTCAACCTTCACATGCTGAAGATGATTAGGTATATTAAAAAATTGGCCCAATTAGGTTTTGTCATGGACCACAAGTTAAGCGTTGATCTGGTGCTGCAATCTCTGAGTTTGAGCATTTCACGGTTCATCATGAACTTCAACATGAATCAAAAGGACATGACATTGCCTAAACTGTTAAACATGTTTAAGACTGCGGAAGGGTACCTTAAGAAGGAACCCAATTTTGTACTTGTTGTCAATGTAACATACTTCTCCCATAGAGCATATACCCAACTTACCGAAGGATATTCAGAAACATACTCTATAAAAATGGTGTTTTAAGATGGTTAAATCAATTCGTTATTACTTTTTAATCCATCACACATAACATAAAACATTCCAATAATCATATTGTTCTATTTTTATTCACAAACATATACAGTCTCATATGTCATTAGATTTCCAAAGTTCATATGTACAGAATAAAACAGATGAAAGATAAAATTCTTAATACAACATAATTAAGACATTTGCATGTACAATTAATCCCAACACTAAACCATATCCAAATGCAGAAGTTACTTTAATTAGACTAATTAGATTTCTCCTAAACTTGAAAAACAATGTTGCAATTTTGATGAGTTTGCAAACTCAGCAACTGAATCATCATCGACGTGCTTACTCAAATAGACATAAATATCACAAGTATATATCACAGTTCAATTAAGATATCACATCATTTAGAATCAAATCCCATATATCTCATCATTTAGAATTTAGTACCTGATCACAATATACATTATATTCCAACAAGTCTGTTATCAACACAAGTATTTCATATAATTATTTTAGAATAATTCAATCATTCATTTCAATTATTCATATCATCCATGTGTACATAAACATAGCATATCATTATATCAACTCAATTCATTCATTCTTTGCAATTATCCACATGATACATGTAAAGATATATACATGCAATGCACATGAGACTCCACTTTAATTTTTATTGTCTTGTGACCGAGTGTCTATTGATTAATCCATATCCCTCTGTTGGATCGAAAAAGAAAGCATGCAAAATTTGGATAAACAGAAGATTTCAAAACTTTTTCGAAATCAAAACACAGTATAAATAACATAACCAAATCAACATGTTTCAGCTATACATAATATGATATAAGGAAACTAATTTACATAAGAACAAGGTGGTAGAAATATACCAACTCCTTGTTGCAACTTTGACTCCTCGCTTTTGTATCCTCTCCTTTGTCAATGTATCCTCCCCTTGTTGTTGTATCCTAACCAACCCGATCTATGATTTGTTGTTCTTGGACAACTTGGTTAACAAGATCCTTTGGTGGGAAAGGAGAAGAAATATTTTTTAGGATATTTTTATTATAAGAAAGAAGCCGAAAATGAGTCTCTTCTCATTAAGTTTCGGTTATGCATGCATGAGAGGAGAGAGTGAGTAAAAAAAAATGCAAGAACACTTCTTCCTCTCCTTGTCAATTTCGATTATCGTGAAAGAAAGATATGATGTGCATCCAATGCATCACTCCATTCTTTAATCAATCATAAAGAAGCCAATAAATGAGCTCTTCTCATTTATTTAAGATGGCTATATGAAAAGACCAATAACCTAAATGAGACCTTCTAATTTTCGGTTATGGATGAAAGAAGGAAGAAAAAATACATCAAATGCACCTCTTCCTTTCTTTAATGAAATGAAGACTAAAAGGTTACATTACATGCTATCACTAAAAGACAACCATTAAACCATTTAATGATAAGATCATTAATACATTTAATAATGATAAAGCATGATAAAAACCATCTTTAATTTAGCAATTCAATGCTAAATGTGCAGTTGCACATTTAGGTATAAAAACCGAAATATTCCCTCCTTTCTTTAATAACATTGTTTTAATTTAATTAATGTAATTAATCAAATCAAACCAAAGTCAAGCCCAATATTAAATGTTCATTTAGGCTTCTAATTAAAGTAAGCCCAACATTCAATCATGGGTTTTAAAATCTCTATTTATATTTCTTACTTTGCTTGATAACCTTCTTAGAAGCCAAATGGGAATCTAATTGGACTTTTATAATTCAAGCTCCAATAAACCCATAATTTATTTAATCTCATTAAAATTAATTCCAACTTATTAATCAAATGTCATTCCATTAAAGACAATTGATTGAACTCTTGAATTACTAGGTATTATCAGAATACATGTTTCAAATAAGATGTCCAATTGCAAACTTTATTATGAACCATATTATAGCCATCCACTTAATAAAGGGTAAAATTATTGTTTTGTTCTTATGTTGGTTTTTCCTTCTAGATCTCCCATTTTACTTTATATGGTGATTAACACACAAAATCTCATCTTGCTGCTAAGACTTGATGGGTAGCTAGTCTGTCAAACTACTGGTGCCAGTTTAATCACCAAACTCTATAAAACATCTAAAAGTGATGATATCACTGTAAACTCTTTCTTTGAGTGAATGCTTCCTGATACATGTTTTAATTAATAATTCCAACATGCAGACACTGGATTGATACTCTGCACATATCCATTCCCATCATATCAAGAATTATGAAGAAACATATATGAGTTCACCACTTATCAAGATTGTGGTTCGTAATAACAAAATGCTAAGGTCTACGTTTTAAGATTAAAGTAACGATCCACTTTATTCTTTAAAACATACTTGATTCTAGATTCATTTAATAGTGCCATGATCGATAGTTAACTACTATCATGATATGAAACTCATCATTTCCTTGAAGTAAGCTCTTTTACTTACGCGGAGATAAATCACAACACTACCGTCTAAACCATAATCAAGTGACCAACTTGAGTATTCAATTGTAAATCAACTAATTTAGACTCCAATAGTATACATGCTTCCCATACATCTCCATATATATATAGATTACTTACAAAAGAATCTTGGTACCTTATGACTAGTATATATATAATGCTCATATAAATAAAACCAAACTCTTTTGTTTTATTAATAATAAATATTTTCCATTACAAAAGTAACTAGAAGAAAATTAAGTTATATGTAAATACATTTTCTTTCCAGGGTACTATATTTACATAACTCCAACAATCTCCCACTTGCCCTAAAGCAAGTTTGACATATCCCTCATTCCTATCCCTACTATGTGACCATCAAAACTCTTTTGAGACAATGTCTTTGTAAATGGATCAGTAAGGTTTTGCTCTGTGGGAACCTTTATCATATTCAGCTCACCACATTCTATTATCTCCCTAATGAGATGATACTTTCTCTCAATGTGTTTGGAAGTTTTATGGTTCCGAGGTTCTTTAGAATTAGCCACTGCCCCACTATTATCATAATAAAGTGTAATAGTCGTTTCTGCCTCAAGAACTACCTCCAAATTATTCAGGAACTTGCGGAGCCAGACTACTTTTTTTGCTGCTTCACAAGCAGTAATATACTCAGCCTCTATATTCGAATCAACAACACAAGATTGCTTGATACTCCTCCAAACTATGGCTTCACCTCCTAAAACAAATATAGAACCAAAAGTTAATTTCCTTGAATCAACATCTGATTAAAAATTAGAATCTATATATCCTGTCAGAATAAGGTTAATTCTAGAGTAAACAAGCATTAAGTTCTTCGTCCTATGAAGATACTTTAGTATGCACTTAACCGCAGTCCAATGCTTCATTCCTGGATTGGACCGCAATCTACTTACCAGTCCCACTGCGTAACAAATATCCGATCTTGTACAAACATAGCATACATTAAACTTACAACTGTCGAAGCATATAGAATGTTATACATGCGTTCGACCTCCTCTTGGGTCTTTGGTGCTTGCTGCTTTGAAAGTTTTATTCCATGTCTAGTAGGTGTGAAACCCCTCTTGGAATCTTGCACGGCAAACTTATTGAGCATGTTCTCTATGTAGGTTATTTGAGACAAAGCTATCAGTTTGTTCTTATGATCCCTTATAAGTTTGATCCCTAGAATATAGCTAGCTTCTCCCAAATCCTTCATTAAGAACTATTCATTCAGCCATCCCTTAACCGTAGATAACATTCCTTCCCAATGAGCAAACTATCATCGACATATAGGATTAGGAAAGTAACCTTGCCTTCTTGTATCCTTTTATAGACACAAGGCTCATCTAGGTTTTGTATGAATCCATATTTTTGATAGACTTATCGAACCTAATGTTCCAAGACCTAGGTGCTTGCTTAAGTCCGTAAATGGACCTCTACAATTTGCATACCTTATGCTCATTACCTGACTCAATGAACCCTTTTGGTTGGGCCATATAAATGGTCTCCTTAAGATCTCAATTAAGAAATGAGGCCTTGACGTTCATTTGCCATATTTTACAATCGAAATAGTCTACTATGGCCAAAAGAATTTTGATGGACTTAAACATGGCAACTGAATAAAAAATCTCCTCATAGTTTATACCCTCTTTTTGAGTATAACCCTTAGCTACCAATCTAGCTTTAAAAGTCTCTACCTTTCCATTTGATCCTTTTTCCCTTTTGTAGATCGATGTACACCCTATGGTTTTTATATCTGATGCTAGATCTCCAAGGATCCATGCTTCATTGGTGTACATGGAATCTATTTTCGATTCCATTGCCTTGAGCCATTTTTCTACATTAACATCATTAATGGCTTGTGTATAAGTAATGGGATCCATTTCCTCTTAGTCTGAGATAGCAATTATGCCTTCTCCTAGACCTAGATACTTATCTAGTTGTCTCATATCCCTCTCACTACGTCTAGGCACGACTTGATGTTCAGGTTACTCTTCTGATTCAACTCTTAAATACATTTCGACATCTTGTTATGCTATATCCAATTCAACTCTTAGTTTGGATGAAACAGCTAACTCCTTTAATACTACTTTACTTCTTCCTTTTTTATTTCTCACAAATTCTTCCTCCAAAAAGGTTGCATTTGTCGACACAAATACCTTCTTGTCCTGAGGATTGTAAAAATATTACTCTCGTGTACCCTTAGGATATCTTACAAACAAACATACTCCTGACCTTGGTTCCATCTTTGTGGATTCAGGCCTTAGAACATAGGCTGGGTAGCCCCAAGTCCTCAAGTGCCTCAATGAAGGTACTCATCCAATCCATAACTCCCTAGGTGTTTCAGGCACCAATTTTGATGGAGCAAAATTAAGAAGATAGGTTGCCATTTGTATGGCATATACCCAAAACGATTCTGGAAGGCTAGTGTAGGGCATCATTAATCTTACCATTTCCAATAAAGTCCTATTCCTCCTCTCAGCTATACCATTCTGTTGAGGTGTTTTGAGAGCTGACAAGTTAGAAACAATTCCATTGTCAATTAGAAATTGTTGGAACTCTCCAGATAAGTATTCACCACCTCGATCCGACCGAAGATGTTTTAATGGCTTGCCTAGCTGCTTCTCAACTTCAACTTTGAATTCTTTGAACCTTTCAAAGGACTCACTCTTTTTGTGCATCAAATATAGATTTGATGATAGTCATGTCTAGAGTAATCATCTATAAAGGTTATGAAGTATTCATAACCTCTTCTAGTTTGTACGTTCATGGGCCCACACACATCAATGTGTACCAGGTCCAATATGGATTCAAATCTATTTCCTTTGGAATGAAATGAGGCTTTGGTCATCTTTCCTTCAATATAAGATTCACAGGTGACTAATGGATCATTATCCAAGCCCGCAAGGATCCTATCCTTCACTAATCTATCAAGTCTTTTCTAATTGATATAACCCATTGTTAAATGTCACGGATACTTTGAATTAATGCTAGAATCATTGGATTGTTTTATTAACATTGTAGTGTTTAGTGAACCTATCATAGGTTCTATAAAGAACAATCCCTATTTAATTATCACAATACAAATAAAATCCTTATTCTCATAAATTGAAACAACATTTTCAAAATATAAGGAATAACCAGATTTTATTAGACAAAAAATAGAAATCATGTTCCTTACAATAGTTAGGATGTAATATACATCCTTCAAATATAACCTATGACCAATAGGAAAGTCCAAGATAATTACTCTCACTGATCCTTCTGAAACATAGGATCCATCTGGTATCTTGACTTGAAACTGGCCTTTATGTAGTCTTTTCCTTTGCTGGAACCCCTGTAAAGAATTACAAACATGGTTAGTGGCTCATAAATCTGAAATCCAAGAATCAGAATCTTCCATATTTCTAGTTCCTAACAAATCTAGGAAACCCATACCTTGATTACTTTTGAGGGACTCAAGGCAGACCACACAGTTTCTTTTCCGGTGAACCTGCTCACCACTTTGGAAACACTTTCCCTTGGTGTCCGCTTTGGCCTTCTTTTTTATGGGTTGGACCTTGACCCCTATTTGGGCCTTCTTTCTCATTTAACGCTTCGTCTTTTGCTTGCCTTTAGCCTTGGGCTTAGAAAAAGATGCCATATTAGCTTCTTGCCCATGAGCCTTGATATTTAATATCTCCTCCGTACTCTGGAGAGTATTCATCAACTCACTTAGGGTGTAATCCTTGCTGTTGAGTTCATAGTCCAACTTAAACTGCTGAAAAGATGAGTTTAAGCTATTGATGATCATAATCATCTGTGTGTCCGCATCCATATCCGCCCCAAGCATCTCAGCCTCAGTAACCGCAGAGATTACCTTCATCATATAATCCCGCATCGATTCACCAAGTTTTTGTCTAAGATTATGAAAAATTTGGATAGCTTTCGCTCTTGCAAACCTAGTCCTCAGACCAAACATCTCATGTAGGTGATAGACCATTGCACTAGTAGTTTTCATGCAAGCAATTTTCTTTTACAACATTCCACAAACAAAAGCTAGAATATAACACTTACAAGTGTTATCAGCATTCTTCCATCACTCATGTTGATGGACTTCCTCATAAGTTGAATTACCACCCGGAGGTGCAGGCTCATTGTCCATTAATACCCATGAAATTCTTTCATATTGAAGAACAATGTCAACGTTACGTCTCCATTCATTAAAATTCTCTCCAGTTTCCAATTTGTTAATTATCAAGACCAAAGTGAGTAGATTCATATTATGGTTGATTATGTCTGAAAATATAAATTATTAAAACAAGAGCATACAAGTCAACAACATTGGAACTTTATATAAAATCATGATGCATATTTGCATAACGATAGAATTAACAAAACTTAAAAAATTAAAACTTTATAAAACGGTTATTTTTCTTATCTGTAACAAACTAAGTGACGGTGGGTCATCTTATCCATTAAAAGAAAAAATGGGACCTCCCACTCAAAAAATTACCAAGCATCTTCATGCCTAACTTTTTGAGAGGCGCCATGATTTGGTCCATACTTTTACCAACTAAGCTACAGTGGGCAGGTTATTGATAAAATATGTTGAGTGTGTAACCATTTGATTCATCCACTAAAGGTACTTACAAACCATGCTTCAGTAGGAGGTCACATTTGTTAACAATGAGTAGACTTATCCTTAAGGAGACCCCAACCATGAAGGATCTAGGATTCCTGTCCTCCTGTGGGGAGTAACACTTCACCACATGCAAATGGGCCATCATATGGAGACTATGGACTCTCACATAAGCATCCCCTCCTACTCAATCTTTTTTCGGTCTTTAAGTTTTTAATAAATACCATCTTGTCTAGGTGTAATTTATTATCCATCCTATGTTATTTCATTATATATCTCATACATAATGAATGCATGGCAAAGCCTAGGGTTGGCAATTTTCCAAATGGCATACAATCACATAATACCCCATACTATTGGCTTCCATTTATCCATTCATCTCATGAACTAATAGGCCACATTTGATTGTCCATCCTAAAACATCAATAAAATTACAAGGCTTTTAGGCTCAAAACAAAAAAAAATTCTTGGACTTGGATCTTCCACTACAAACTCTTCATCCACATGACCCGGCCCATTTGGTAAAAATATGTAATGACATTTTCATAAAATCGAATTTTGTCACTTTGAAAACAATAACAAAAGCAGCACTTGTTTTCATCAAAACCGAAACCTTAGCAATATGAAAACAAAAAATCCAGCACTTGTTTTTGGTAAAATTGACACTCAAAAAACATTCTAGTACTTTTATTTCATCAAACTAAAGTTTTGTTAAAGAAAAAAGTCCAGCACCTTGGTTTTCACAAAACTGAATCTTTGTTAAAACAAAATTCTAGCACTTTGGTTTTCATAAAACCGAAACTTTGCCAATACACCAAAGGATACACCGAAACCATTACCTATGCTTCTCTTCGATACATGGTTGCTCCATCTTCAATATTATAGAATTTTGTACATTAAAAAATCAAAGAAAATAAAAAATTAAAACCAAGGAGAAACATGATGATGATAGGCCACCCTCCTTGTTACAAACCAAACGAAGAAAAACTTACAAGGTAAAACTATATTCTATGGACAACCAAAAGAGCAAAACATACACATAAAAATATGCAGCATACAACATTTAATTGCCAACCCATGCATCACATAGAGGAACCAAAATCATGCATAAGAACCTGACTTTGATACCAATTGTTGGATTGAAAACGAAAGCATGCAAGATTTGGTTAAACAATAGATTTTAAATCTTTTTCGAAATCAAAAATGCAGCGGAAATAACATAACCAAATCAACATGTTTCAGCTATACATGATACGATGTAAGGAAAATAATTAACATAAGAACAAGGTGGTAGAAATATACCGACTCCTTGCTACATCTTTGGCTCCTCGCTTTTCTATCCTCTCCTTTGTCAATGTATCCTCTCCTTGTTGTTGTATCTCGACCAATCCGATCTACCACTTGTTCTTCTTGGACAACTTGGTTAACAAGATATTTTGGTGGGAAAGGAGAAGAAATATTTTTATGAGATTTTTCTTAGAAGAAAGAAGCCAAAAATGAGACTCTTCTCATTCAAGTTTCGGCTATGCATGCATGAGAGGAGAGAGTGAGTCAAAATAAAAAATACAAGAACACTTCTTCCTCTCCTTGTCAATTTTGGTTATTATAAAAGAAAGATGTGATGTGCATCCAATGTATCACTTCATTCTTTAATCAATCATAAAGAAGCCAATAAATAACACTCTTCTTATTTGTTTAAGATGGCTATATGAAAAGACCAATAACCTAAATAAGACCTTCTCATTTTCGGTTATGGATGAAAGAAGGAAGAAAAATACATCAAATGCACCTCAATCTTTCTTTAATGAAATGAATACTAAAAGCTTACAATATATGCCATCATTAAAAGATAGCCATTAAATCATTTAAAGATAAGATCATCACTCTATTTAATGATGATAAAGCATGATAAAAACCATCTTTAATTTAGCAATTCAGTGCTAAATATGCAATGATAAAACCATCTTTAATTTAGCAATTCAATGCTAAACATGCAACTGCACATTTAGGTATAGAAACTGAAATATGCCCTTCTTCTTTCCTTATTAATCAAATGTCATTCTACTAAAGATAATTGGTTGAACTCTTGAATTACTAAGTATTATGAGAATATATGTTTCAAATAAGATGCCCAATTTCAAACTTTATTATGAACCATATTACAGCCATCCACTCAACAAAGGGTAAAATTACCATTTTGCCCTTATGTTAGTTTTTCCTTCTAGATCTCCCATTTTCTTTATATGGTGATTAATACATAAGATCTCATCTTGGTGCTAAGACTTGATAGGTAGCTAGTCCATCAAACTACTAAAACCTGATTAATCACCAATCTCTGTAAAAAAAACATCTAAAAGTGATGATATCACTATAAACTCTTTATTTGAGTAAGTGTTCCCTGATACATGTTTCAATTAACAATTCCAACATGTAGACACTGGATTGATACTCTATACAAATCCATTCTGATCATATCAAGAATTATAATGGAACACATATGAGTTCACCACTCATCAAGATTGCGGTTCGTAATAACATAATGCTAAGGTCTATGTTTTAAGATTAAAGTAGTGGTCCACTTTAATTTTTAAAACATACTCGATTCCAGATTCATTTAATAGTGCCATTATCAATAGTCAACTACTATCTTAATATGAAACTCATCATTCCCGTGAACTCTTTTACTTACGCGGAGATAAATCGCAACATTACCATCTAAACCATAATCAAGTGACCAACTTGATTATTCAACTGTGAATCAACTAATTTAGATTCTAATAATATACATGTTTCCCATACATCTCCATGTATATGTATACTATTTACAAAAGAATCTTGGTACCTTATGACTAGATATATATATAATCCTCATACAAATAAAACCATACTCTTTTGTTTTATTGATAATAAATATTTTTCATTACAAAAGTAACTAGAAAAAAATTAAGTTATATGTAAATACACTTGATTTCCAGGGCACTATATTTACATAACTCCAACACCCTTATTATTTTAGGTACTGACCCATATCCCTTGTGGATACCAAGCTTATTTCACTTTCGAACCCATATCCCTTGTAGATACCGAGCCTATTTCGGGTACTGATCTATATCCCTTTTGGATACCAGGTTTATTTTAGGCTGGTCACTCCAGTCATAACTCCTTTATTTTATCATGCACATCAATGTCATGAAATGCATCATTTCACATCATGTGTTATCAATCACTTTTATTCAGTATGCACAGTCATTTATCACGAACATTGGATCAGAATCTAGCATTCAACTTTCAATTGAGTATCACTTATTCCATACACATTTACATTCACATTTATTATCTGACCTTGGTTTGGTACTCAATAATAATGTCAAATAACACTCATTCAGTCAAATTCACATACAATGAGCACTTCCAATATAGTTATGAATAATAATCTCCTAGGAAAATTGATGTTCAGAATTATCGCATTCAAACTAGTAACAGTTCATTATGTAAAAATTAAACAAAAGCAATTCAAGCATATTGAGATATATGTAAGTTAACTCATGATACATATAACTCAAATAGAAAACACATATAATTGAGTTGACACATCTAGGTTAACTCACCGTATACTCCAGGTGAGCTATTGCCTTGATGATTCAGCAACGTCTGGGTGTTTTCGGTCAACTTGTGCTTCTATATCATACAATACACATATAATCCACATATTAATAAGTTGATCAATCATATAATTATTCAACCATACACATGTATATGTATCAGGTTCAATACATGCTCAATTGACTATTATGGGTATATTTCCTTGATTCACATCTCGTAATCGTTCATATTTCATAATTCATATATGCTTAATTTAAACTTAGGTTTACACCTCGATTATACAAGATTATTTTAAGTTCATCACTCAATCATTCACTAGAGTTATTTTAGCATTATAAGATCATATTATATCCAATTTTTCATTCATCTTTACTTAATACTTGTCATTCATCTCCTTTGAATTATATTAGCATTCATAAGATCACTTTCATTCATTTCATATTGTCATCCTCACAATTTTATCAGATCTATGTCCGTTAAGCGGACCTTATGTTCGTAAGGCAGACTTATACCTATATATATTGTCTTTCGGAGCAATTTTAAGCCAAATGGCTAGTAAATGTCTGTTAAGCGGACTTCATGTCCGCTAGGCAAACATTCTTAGGTTTTCCAACTTTCCAGCTCTACTTATGTTCACTTGGAGGGACATCATGTCCCAGCGGACATTCACTAGGCACTTATAGAAATGTGAAATTTTGGCCTTTTATACAGCAAAATCTCTCCTTGGAGTCTTCACAGAAGTTGTAGAACATAGAGTTCTCTTCAAAAAAATATTTAAATGATCTTAATCTGACATTTATAAAGAAAGTTATGCCTCTTGCCCCAAAATTTATCCATTTACTAAATCCTATTAATCTCAACCTATTTCCTTAATTATAACCTCAATTGTCACCTTAAGCAATAAAAAATTTAATCACTTATTTAAGCATCATACTAGGTTCATTTTAAGCTTCATTCAAGCATAAATACATCATAGTAAAGTGTCTTATCAATTGTTGCCTCAAACATCACATAAAAGAAACATATTTTATGAAAAGTCACTCCCATTTTCCAACTTTTCCAACTCTGTTTACGAGTCAGTTTTGTATGACCATTTTGACCAAGAAAATGAGGTATTTAGGCAACACCTTCTTTTAAACGAATGTTACTATATATCTTAAGTTTCTAATGACATTAAATTCATATAGTTGGTTCAGTATTCTATAAGTTATGCCCAAACTACTAAAGATTGTTCTCAACTGACCACAGCACCCTGTACTTAACTTCAAGCCAATTTTCAAAACCTTAGGGACATAATTAAAATTCGAGTCCTCCATAAAAATTGTACCCATATGTCTTTATTTAAGTTAAAATTAAAAATCATCCATTTGGATATCTACAGATCAAGATATGGCTAAAATATAGATGCATGTTTAGTGAAGACACTCCATTTAACATATTCCAGCACACTTCATCATCAACCTTACAGGCAATTTGTTGGACCCCATTTTCAGAGCCCAACATCGAGCATGGGATCATGAAGCTTGAGCGTGGAGGAAGTCTTAGAATTTGGAATTTGAAAGAGGAATCCTTCGGAAGCAAAGGCAGGCTTCGCCGTGGTGACAAGTATCTTCGCCGCGGCGAACATATGCGAGTGAACCTCACCCTTGGGGTCAATTTCGCCAAGGCAACAAGTATAACTTTGTCGCGGCAAACATATGTGAGTAAACCTCACTGACCCTTCGGGTCAATATCCCATGATCATCTTGATCAAGTAAATGACAAAATTTGATAACTCTTTCTTCTAGAAAAATATTCCCCATTGTCTTAAGCTTCTAATGACACCAAAATCATTCAATTTGGTTTTGTATTCTAAAAGTTATTCCCCAAAACTTTTCCAGATGTTCTTATACTAAACAGCATTCTATATTCAACTTCTATCCAAATATTGAAATCCTTAGAGACTGAATTAGATCTCCATTTCATCATACAAGTTGTAGCCTATGTCTCTAGTTTACGCCAAATCAAAATAATCTCATTTGGATAACTACACAAAAAGTTATCTCTAAAATACCAAAACATGTTCTGTACTGGAAAGTTAAGTTGGCCGCGGCAAAATTTTCTAGAAACCTACTATGAGAACATGTTTTGGGACATTTTTCATCTTCTTACTTCCCACCTTTTACATATATCCCAACTTAACACTAACCCATCTTTTCTACTTTATTTCCAACTTCACCCCAACCCAATATCATTCAAAACAAATTCATAATCCACTTTTGATCATTAACCAAACACTAAAACATTCACATGAATCATTCAACTACCAACTTTACTTCATTAAACTCCCTAATCTCTACTCGTTTGACTCATCTCTTATAACTAATTCTCATCATTCACAAAAATCCTATCTTTCCTTTTTGCCATAATATCTCACTTATGTGTATATAAATATATATGTATCAACGATTCATGTTCAAAGTTCATCAACTCAATTGGATAACTTTTCCAAGTACCTCTAATTTCAACTCACATCATCCATACATAATCCATATTTCATTAAAAAAATAGAAGTTTATAAAACTTTAATGGCATTCTAAGCCACATTACATCATCTATATCCAAAATTCAAAAAACAAAAGATACCAAACTCAATAATTCTCAAAATGCATTTAAAGTCTTGCTTTTACAAAGTCTAACTTAATGTATAGAAACATTGCAAAAATAGAGTGATGCCTCGACTCTTGGTCACTTGATCTCTTACTCTTCTCTTGGAGATGGGGATGAAGAAGGAGGTGAGCTTACAAGCTCATGGGTAACAAGTTTATATTGAATAACAAGCAAAACCCCTTTAAAATAATGATCATTGTCATATAAAATTCTTATTGAATCATAAAACACATGGTTCTTAAATTTTCAACCAAAATAACAATAAAACAAATCATGTAGGCATCAATCTTGTCAACATATCATGAACACATAAACATATCAGAATGGTTTTGGTAGGTTTAAAACAGAACGTACTACTCATTCCTCATAAGGGTCCTATGTAGCCATGAATAGAACGTACTATCGCATTCCCAAAAAATGGTTTTGCGTAGCCGTAAACTTATGGGAGTCCGTGAAGGAACTCCATGCCACTAGCGGGCAGGCGAGAGAAGCCTTTAGTCAAAGTGCACTTGACATACTTAAGGAACCAACCCAAACCCACATAACATGTATTTCATAATTTGTAAACACGTTGCCCAAATGACACATTTTCAAAACATGTCTTTCATGAACATGAAATATTTCATATGCACTTCCATCATATTTTTCACAATTAATTAACCAAATTCAAATATCAAGCATTTTTCAATTTCTCAATTCATTTAAAAGCAACAAATGCCACAATTATAAAGCAATGAAAAATCCTTCTATTTTCTTGACTAATAAGAAAACATAATGGCTCATTATCCAATTATAAACACGAAACCCACCTTGAATTTCTTTGCTTAAAACTTAGCTCAAAAATGCCTCTACTCTTGCTCCTCTTTCCTTCTTTGATTCCCTTTTATCAGAGACAAAATTTCCGTTCAATGGGGATTCAAATTGGAGAACCCACAAGACATATTTACTAAAATTGATCCTAGAATTCTTAAACTCATACATTTCTTAAGCTTTATGAACCAAAACCCTTTCAAAAATCCAAAAGATTAAAATCAAACTTACCTTGAATCTTCACCAAATAGTGAGATTGTTGGCTCTAATGGAAGCTCTAATCCTCCTCTTCCTTTTTCCCTTCTTGAACAACTTCAAAATCACTCTTTAAGACTAAGAAAAATCAAAACCTAGCTTAGCTTTCTTTCTCTCATTTCTTTTCTCTCCAACGACACTTTCTCCCTCTTCTATCTTCTAGTTTTCATTTTTTGGCTTCTTCACATGCAAGCCCACCTTTCATCTTCTCCTTTTTAACTTTAATGAGCACAAAAAGTCCATTTTACCCTTTCTTATAAGCTTAGGTTCTTTTAACCTTAAGTTGTCTTCCAAAAATGCCCTTTATGAAATCTTACTACCTTAACACTTTAATTCAATTAACATATGTCATATAATCTTATTAACATTAACATAATAATAACTCCAAAAATTAAATTCATCAAAACCTCATAATTCATTTAAATCATGCTTAACTAGAGAAAAAAACTGGGGGCCAACACAATTCATCTCCAATCAATCATCATATATGTTATGCTGACATATAACATGATAGGGCAATCAATCATCATAAAATTTATTCTAACATATTTCAATAGATTAATAATTCACTTTCTAGTTCAACTCAATATCTCCTCAACCATCAAGCTAACCTAGCCTTATATGCAATATTTACATCCTTTTCTTCCTAATATTCCTTTATGAACAAGCTATCTTCTTTTAATCATAACTCTCTCTACAAAGACCCAAATGCATGATTCTTGTGCTTCCCAAAAACTAGACTTCCATTAGTCTTAATATATCCAAAAATTACACAAACAACATCTCCCTTTAGAATATAATCTCCATCCAAATTATGTTGTGTTTCTGGTAAGAAACATACTGGCAACCAATACTCAACCGTCAATAAATAATTATCAAGACATCTTATAACCAAACTGTTTGACAAAAACATTAATAAGACAGCAATAATCATTTATGTTTTGTACTTTCACTAATTAGAACTCTAAGGTCCTCAAAAACTAGGAATTAATACAAGGTTCCTACACAGGGGTCTATCACAAGCAGTATTAGGAAAACAGACATAAGTCGAGCTCTAGTCACTATTTTCTTAAGCCACTTTTACAAAGGTCAAGTGAAGAACTATATTTACAACTTTCATTTCAAATTAGTGCTCTAAGGATATGAAAGACAGATTGAAAGAGAAAGATGAAATTGAAACCAAAGTTTCAACTTACCTTGATAACCTCTTTCCTTCTCCTCTTCTCTTCCTCTTTTTCTCTCCTTCTCTTCTCATTTTCGTTTTTCTCCTTCTACTAACCTTATGGCCTACTTTCATTTTCACTTCTACTAAATTTTCATTCATTTTCTCTAAAATATTTTAGAAGGTCAAACTAATCCATATGTCACCATTCCATTGGTCTATGTGTCACCATTCCGTTGGTCCATATGTTACTATTCCATTAATCCATATGTCACTTACTTTAGGCTCCACATGTAACTCATTTAAGCCTCCATATTTCAACACTTAGAAGGCTACACATGTTACCAATTGTAAGGCTACACATGTCATCAATTATAAGGCTACACATGTCGCCAATTGTAAAGCTACATATGTCACCATTATATTGCTCAACATTTCACATGTCTAAGGTTCCATTTTTCCCAAATTTAAAGAGCCACTTGTTGCAATTATACTCAAGCCACTTGTCATCTATGTAACTGAGTCATTGTCACTTATTCCCAATGCCACATGTCACCATTTCATATGCCTAATCAACCTAAATTCCCACATATCAATTTGTCTTGCTCTTTAACATTTTTTTTAGACTAGATGCATATATCACCTCATCAATTACTCAATTGTAAAAATAAATTTCCAATTCACTAATTATAATCCATCAATTTATGTTATTGGTAAATCAAATGCAAAACACTGAGAATGTGCAATTGGTAAATCAAAATACAAAACATTAGGAATGTGCATTCATATCACATTCATTTTTGTTCCATACCCCGGAATATGTCAATTGAGTGCATATATTGTCTTGTAATATTTTCTAAATCATGATTTATATGTGTATACGAATATTATAAATGTTAATGAAATGCACTCCGTAAATTCTTAAATGAAATAATTCATGTGACTCAATCTAACAGACGAATCTCTTAAAAATTTTAGGAGGTGAGATATTACAGTCAGTTCTTCTAAAAGTAAGAAAAAGGGCTTTAAGAAGAATAATAACAAGAAACAAAAGGCTTTTACTAATATAGTAAAGGCCAAAGGAGGCATCAAGAAGAAGAGCAATGACAAGGGCATATGTTTTCATTGTGGAGTCAACAGACACTGGAAGAGGAAATACCCATCTTATCTTGCTAGCCTGAAAGATAAGAAGCTTAAGGAAGCTGTCTCTTTAAGTATATTTATGATTGAGATCAATCTTTCTACTTCTATTCTACAGTATTGGGTATTAGATACTAGTTTTGGTTCTCACATATGTAATAACATGCATATGTTAACAAGGAGTAGATCATTAAAGAAAGGCGAAGTGGACCTGCGAGTTGGCAATGGAACAAGAGTTACTACATTAGCTATAGGAACTTGTAGTTTAACTTTGCCTTTTGGCCTTGTATTAGAACTTGACAATTGTTATGATGTTCCTGTTATTACAAGAAACATCATTTCTATTTCTTATTTGGATTTAAATATATTTTTCTTTATAATAAAGGATAAAGTTGTTCTTTTTATAAAGATGATGGTTATTATGGATCTGGATTACTTACAAAAGGTTTTTATAATTTAGATCTTGAAAGGCCAATCATTAACATAGATAGTAAGAAAAGAAAATTAAGTAACCAAACTCCATCTTATTTATGGCATTGTAGATTAGGTTATAATAATGAAACTGGAATCACAAAATTACATAAAGAAGGATATTTGGAACCTTTTGATTATGAATCATATGAAACTTGTGAATCTTGTTTGTTAGGAAAGATGACAAAACTATCGTTTAAAGGAAAGGGACAACATTCCAGTGAGTTACTAGAATTAATACATTCAGATGTATGTGGGCCTATGTCCACAAATGCTAGAGGTGGATTCTCATATTTCATTACATTCACAGATAACCATTCTAGATATAGTTATATGTCCTTGATGAAACAAAAGTCTAAATCATTTGAAAAATTCAAAGAATTTATACTAGAGGTGAAGAAACAAACTGAAAAAAGTATGAAGACACTTAGATTAGATCGAGGTGGTGAATACTTAGACCACAAGTTTCTTGGTTACTTAAAAGAGAATTGGATTCTGGCACAGTGGTCTCCTCCTGCAACTCCATAATATAATGGAGTTTCTAAGAGGAGAAATTGTACACTATTAGATATGGTACGTTCCATGATGAGTCATGCGGTCCTTCCTATGTCCTTTTAGGGATACGCAATTGAAATAGCAATATATCTTCTAAATAGAGTTCCATCTAAATCGGTTGATAAGACAACATATGAGATATGGGTTGGAAAAAGACCTAAATTATCACACTTAAAGATTTGGGGATATGAAGATTATATGAAGCGTGCTATATCTGATAAGCTTCAAGCTAAATCAGATAAATTCAAATTTGTGGGATATCCGAAAGAGAGTTTCGGTTATCAATTTTATCACCCTATTGAGCAAAAGGTTGTCTCAAGACATGTTACATTCTTAGAAAGAGAATTTATTCTCAGAGAAAATAATAGGAGAGAGGTTGAACTTAAAGAAGTTCAAGAGTCACAAATTTACATCGAAATGGAACAAGAACCTCAAATTGATACATATGATGTACAACCGAGAGTTCAAGAGACATATAGTCCATGACAAACTAGTAGGATACGTCATCCTCCCACTAGATTAAATCTATATATTGAGCAGGGAAAGGATAACGTAGCACTCATACATGATGAGCCTACTACTTTTAAAGCAGCAATGTCTGACATTGATTCTTTAAAATAGCAAGACGCTATAATAGCTAAAATGGAATCCATGTATACTAACCAAGTATGGACTTTGGTTGATGCACCTACTGGTATTGTACCTATTGGATGCAAGTGAGTTTTTAAGAGAAAAACTGATATGGATGATAATGTACCTACATACAAAGCAACGTCAGTCGCTAAAGGTTACAAACAAAAATAAGGAGTCGATTTTGATAAAACCTTTTTGTCGATAACTATGCTAAAATCCATAATGATCTTGTTAGATATAGCAGCATATCATGCTTATAAAATTTGGCAGATGAATATCAAAACTACATTTCTCAATGGGAATTTATAGGAGGATGTGTATATGATACAACCTAAAGGTTTTGAATCCAAGAGGTTTCCTAATCAAGTATACAAGCTGCAAAGGTCTATTTGTGAACTGAAGCAAGCGTCACGGAGTTGGAACATCCGTTTTGATGAGACAAACAAAGAGTTTGATTTTATCGAAAATGTGGATGAACCATGTGTCTATAAGAAGGTTAGTGGGAGTGCAGTCAATTTCTTAGTACTATGTGTGGATGATATATTGTTAATTGGAAACAACATACAATTTGTAAAGATATGGTTGTCTAAGAACTTCTCTGTGAATGATATGGGAGAAGCAACTTATAATCTAGGAATAAAGATCTATAGAGATTGATAAAAAAGGTTGCTTGGATTGTCCCAATCTACGTACATAGATAAAGTGTTAAATCATAGAGAATTCCAAGAGGGGATTCTTACCCATATCGATGGCATTTCTCTCTCATAAAGTATGTTTCCAAAGACAGAAGAGGAGAGAGATAAAATGGATTGTATTCCATATGCTTCGGTAGTTGGATCAATCATGTATGCGATGCTATATAGTAGACCAGATGTTTCTTATGCTTTGAGCATAACGAGCAGGTTTTAGTCTAATTCTAGTGAGGGTCACTGGACGGCTATGAAAAACATCTTAAAGTACTTGAGAAGAAGTAAAGATGTTTTCTTGGTCTATGGAGGACATGAACTGAGAGTTCAAGGATATTTAGATGCTAGTTTCTAGTCAGACCATGTTGATAGTAGATCACATTCAGGGTACATCTTCATTTTAAATGGTGGAGCAGTAAGTTGGAAAAGTTCCAGATAACTAACCATTGCAGATTCAATAACTGAAGCAGAGTACATTTCAAAGGAAGCAGTTTGGATCAAGAAGTTCATCACTAAACTTGGAGTGGTTCCTAGCATTGTTGAGCTCATAGTATTGTATTGAGACAACAACGGTGCTATTGCACAAGCAAAGGCACCCAAGTCTCGTCAACGATCCAAACATGTACTCAAGAAGTTTCACTTGATCAGGGAGATAGTGGAGCAGAAAGACATAGCATTGGAGCGAATTCCCACTGAAGAAAATATAGTAGATCCTCTTACTAAGCCGTTATCTCAAAAGAGACATGATAGACATATAGATGGCTAGGGAATTCGATACATTAGAGATTGGCTTTAGTGCAAGTAGGAGATTGTCAATTTATACCCTTGCAGCCAATTTATTTTTGGTTGTAAATTTATTTGTATGACATTATTATTATTCAATAAAAGACATTCTTTATCTTTGTGTATTTGTTAATTATTCAATTATTAATCTAAAGATAAAATCCATGGAATAATTGTTATGCAATTAGAAATTATAATGCAATTATAATTAAAATGTTTCTAGTCATAGTTTCATCAAGATAGTGTATTGATGAAATGGTTATATTAGCACATGTTTGTTTCTTTCTTATGAAGAAAGTAATTGATCTCATAGATTAAAGTGTGAAGACACTTAAACAAACATGTGGATGCTTATTAGAGAATAATTTCATTGAACTGACCAGATCATGAGAATCCTGAATGGAACATTACTTGTGTGTCTGTGGATTATCTCATAATGATAGTTGTATAATTTATCCTCAAACTTGAGATTACCAAGGTGTCTAGTCTGGGAATTATTGTGTTTAGATGTTACTTATGAATTGTCTTAGGATAATTCAGTCTATAGTAATTGAATACAGTATAAACCATATGTAGATAGTTGAGTAAGTCAATATAAGATTCGTCACTCTAAAGTAACTAGAGAGAATATTCTACTATTCTTGATTAGTAATGATTTATAGAATTTACTGGCTAGAGTGAATTGTCATTTTAAAAAGGTATTTTCAAATTTTAGTTATAAATCAATTACTAATTAACAAGAACGAGCATGATTGGATGATAAGAGTAGACACTGTATCCATACTCTGTCCAATTAGAATATTGAACGACGAAAGGATTAAATTATACTTCATAGTTATGTATGGAGAGGTTAGTCAATCACTTTGATATTCTTGATATTTGGATAATCATAACATGTTACTAGACGTTAATCATGATTTATGATTATGAATTGTTTAATTGGAGAATTAAAGATAGATTAAAAGAAGTTTAAATTTATTTATTCTAATTGTGAATTAGAATTATAATTTATAATCATTGTCAATTTATTAGGAATCTAATGGGTCACACATCAAAGAGCAATTTGTAAAAGAAAATTTCATTTAATTAGGTTGGACTTAATTATAAAGTTTGAGAAACTTTGGGGATCAAATATAAGATATTTGATTTTATTAAAATTAAATTAAGTATAATTAGAATTTGATTTTAGTTATAATTATAACTAATGAGATTTAATTTTAATAAACGACTTTTATGATTTTTTTATTTAAATAGGAAGAGCTTTTAGAAACTAGCACTTTTTGTCTTCTTCCTCTCAAAGTAGTTTGAGAATTGCTCTGTGGATATCATCAGAGACTGGAAGCCTGAACAGCTCATGAATGAACAATTGGAAAAAGTTTCAAAGATTATTCAACAAAAAGGCGAACATGGTACGATTTCTAAATCGTTTTACGTTTTATTCAAGTTTATACAATTATTAGGATCCGTTCGAAATCCGTAAAATTTTTGTTTTTCCACTGCGCCTGTGATTCGATCACAGTTGGATTCCAACATAAAGAGCCCATCTTTTTGTACAGATTAAAGACATTTGATTGAATTATTATTTTCTTCAAAAAATAATATATGCTTGTCGTGTCTGTTTGCAATATTTAGATTTTTTTATAATTAACACAAAAATTCATTTTTCTTTAAAATTAAATATCAAAAACAATGCTAAATGTAGCGTGCTTAGATCATTATCTTCCAATTTTTAGTAAAATTTAATTATGCGAAAATCATTGTAAAAAGATGTGCACACATCCAAGGACAATAATAATGAAGGAAACCAAGTCGCAACGGCAGGTCGTCTCATCCATATTCCATAGTAGAGAATGGGCTGCTGCAGTATCTCAGCTTTGGTGTCGTTGGATCGCACTAGAAGTCACATGTGACACTGAGATAAGTATTCCAATTATTAGGTGAGAAAAATAATTAATAAACCGACAACAGAAGGTTTAAAGCTTCTGTTTTGGAGAACACCCCCATCAACTTCCTTGCTCTTCTACCATAAACCCTTATCTAGGGTTAGGGTTTTGACTGCTGGTTCATCTTGTTACCCCATCAAAATTTAGAGAACCTGGGAATAGGATATTTGAGGTTATTATTAGTGAGTATTCTTTGATTCGCTCGTTCCATTTCGCTTTCTTGCAAAGGCTTGGTTTCTTGGATCTGGTTCTCAAGTTATATCTATGGACGCGAGAAAGAGAAGGCCTGAAGCAGGTTTCAACTCTAATGGCGGGTTTAAGAAATCTAAGCAAGGTCGGTTTCTTACTTCGCCTATAAATTGATTTTTTTGTCCTCGGTTTCGCCTTTCTTCTTGGCATATGAATTTGCTGGACTGGTTCACTTGATGAAATGGGTTGATATTTCGGAAGGGAAGTGGACGCTAAAATAATAGGCTCGTATTTTTGGTTTTTCTAAACAGCTTTCGAGCATAGTGAGATGTGACGGGGATATTTGAACTACGAATTTTCACTCCCAATCTGAAATTTTAGTTCTCGAATGATGTTTTTTCTCGGGATATATCCGAGCGTCCGATGCTCGAATATATATTTGAAACAAGTGCTATTGCTGGAAAAAAGCAAAGTACTATTTTCAGACGGATATCTTGTGTCGTTAACCGTTTATTAGGTCCTTGTGCTTTTGTACTTGTCAATTATTTTGTGAATTTACTAGAAAAAGAGACTGATAACTTTGTTGCTTATTTGTATTAACTTATCATGTCTTTGGTTGACTAAATGTGATTTTTTTTTTCTTTTTAATATTTGAACTGGGAATAGAGGGTGACTTGTTTGTGTCCTTTATTCTCACGAGTTTCCTGCATGCCTATTGAGTTTGCGAAACAGTACGGAAAATTCATTATTTTGGTCTGAACTAGCCACTTTTTTAGAAGCGCAAAATCTATGCTTCTGTTAGAGAATTGGTATCAGAAATTTGGCAGCTGGACTCCAGGGAAATTGATGCAGTTTGAACTTTTAAGATATATAATTATTTGTCCAACTATTTCAACTCTAATCTCATTTGCAATGGTGGAATTGATGAATTGATGCGGTTCGATCTTTTAAGATATATAATTATTCGTTCGACTAGTTCAACTCTCATCTCATTTGCAATGGTGGAATTCATGTCAATTGTAACCTGACACGAAAATCTTCATTATTTTTGGAATATTGTAGACGAACTGGATTAATAAATTGAACTTTTCAACTGAGATAAAGTAATTAATGTTTGCAACAGAAATGGACTCCTTATCAATGGGTGTAGGAAGCAAATCCAAGCCATGCACCAAATTTTTCAGGTTTAAATCTTTACTCACCTAAGTAACTGTCTTTTGATTGCATCTGATTATTTAATTTGTAATATGTACTAGTTATTGTAATAATTCGATCTACTCTCTTTCATATGTTAAGAATATACAATCCTTTAACAGAAGTGGACATTTATAGCTACTAGACAGGTATATAAACACAGATTCAATTTGGTCATGCCAAGTTAACTAATGGAATTTATCATAGATTTGTCGGTTTCAAAGGACCTATTTAATACTTCCCTCGTAGCACTAAGTTTTACAGTGATTGAACAAAACTATGGGTAAGTCATAAGTTGCAACCTGTCAAAGTAAGATGAATTGCATTGGACTACTGCTGCTGAAATGAACCATCCATCCATAAGTTTTGATTAAAGAGGTCATTTGTGAAAGATTATGAATTTTCCACAGGTATGGTGCCGAAATCTGACAAACAGCAAATTTTGGAGCATGGATTTATGTTTACATTTTTCAATAAACCTATATTTTAATTAGTGCTATCTTATTCTTACTGGTGTTTGTTATAGCTGGTGATGGTTAGACATGCAATATCCAGTTGCAAATTCTATTACATAAGACACATTAAGACAAGCAGAGTGCTTCAACATTACTTCATCATTCCCTTAATTTCTTGTCTGAACAACATTGCTTTTGGTTCCACCTTGTTAGTAGGACACCTACACGTCCCTGAATAGATTCTTTTATTATCAATTTTCTAGTTATTATTTGAAGTTTAGTGATCTTAAGCTCACAAATGCTAGTTTACTGGTCTAGAAGTAATAGTAATAAGCCTTGCTCATATGTATAACAGTTTTTCTATTTGATGAAGTGAGCTTGGTCCTACTCAGCATATGTTCTTAAGCTTGAGGGATCCATCTATGAAGCTGATTTTGTGATTATGTTTTGCTTGCAGTACTGCTGGCTGTCCATTTGGTGAGGGATGCCATTTTCTGCACTACGTTCCAGGTGGCTATAATGCTGTGGCCCAGATGATGAATCTAGGCCCTCCTATCACTTCTACATCCAGAAACATGGCCACAACACCAGCCATCCCAAGTGGCTCCAATCTGCCTGCTGTTAAAAGTCGCATGTGCAGCAAATATAATACTGCTGAAGGTTGCAAATTTGGTGACAAATGCCATTTCGCACATGGTGAATGGGAACTAGGTAAACCCATTATTTCTTCCCATGACAACCCTCACGCTATCGGAAATACTCCTAGCCGTATAGGCAGCCGCATGGAGCCAACATTACCCAGCCCAGTTTCGAGCTTTGGTGCCTCAGCCACTGCAAAAATCAGTGTTGATGCCTCTCTTGCTGGTGCCATAATTGGTAAAGGTGGTGTCAATTCCAAGCAGATCTACCGCCAAACGGGGTCTAAGCTATCCATTCGGGAGCATGAAACAGATCCCAACCTCAGGAACATTGAACTTGAGGGGACATTTGATCAGATTAAGCAAGCAAGTGGTATGGTAAAAGAGCTGATTGCCAGTTTGGGACCCAAAAAGTCTACTAGCTTGCCCGGTGCCCATATTCATCCCGGAAGTAACTTTAAAACGAAATTATGTGATAATTTTTCCAAGGGTACTTGCAGCTTTGGTCAGAGATGTCACTTTGCTCATGGTGCTGCTGAACTACGCAAGACGGGACTTTGAGATTAAATGCTTTGGTTGTTTTCAGCTGATTTGGGAATATTAACTGTGCAGTCGTGTATTGATGGGAGCCGTATTTCAAGTTAGAGCTGTGCAAATACGTTTTAGTGAATGTGTTTTGAGTTGCAGACGGTGGTTTGACTGATGTAAGAGAGGTGGTGGAAACATTTAACTTCTTTCGACAATAGTGTTTTTGTTGAGTGACTTGAATGTGCAGTAACTTTTGGCGCTTCGAGCATTAGTTTTAGCGGAGGTTGACAGTGAGTATTACTTATTCTGTCTTAGCTTTCAGATCATATTTCGCGGACATCTAGTTTAGAGCTTTTACTATTGATTGTTTCATGAATCCCCTCGCATGCCCTACGGTGATTACTACAGCATCCAACAAATGGCACCCTGTCAGTGTCGACTATCGACATTTACAGATGAGCATCATTTCGGGTGTGTTGGCTCAAAATTTTGTTGCCAAAGAAACAGTTTCACTGCATGAGCATGGCCCCCGTAAACATGTCCGATGGCCAATGTTAGCAGTAAAACTTCATTGTCCGAAGCAAAGAGGCCGAAATTTTAGATGTAGATTAACAGTCGCAATTTGCAAAAGCAGTAGGAATTAGGAATTGCTGAATGGAAGGGCAAACCGATACACTTAAAATGCTTTCAGGTGGATGCACGTCCAATTCTCTTCTCAGTAATGGGCCATCCAGGTCCAACTAGCGGAGAAAATTGTCGAGATCTTTAGGCTTTTCAATATTAACGTTTTCTCACTATCAATTTTGCAGCCTATGTAATTTCCCTTGCTACTACAATTTTACCAATTGAAGTAAAAACAAATTAGTTCCGCTGTAAATAATTAAAAATTTTGGTCATTACTAAGATGGTTTATATTTTTATTTAATCCAAACAGAAAAGGAAAGCACATGAAAACCCAGAAACATTATTACCATAGCAAACGACATTACAACACTAACGGGTCGTCGGGTCCCTGTGACCCGGTGCGGTATTATTGAGCCCAAACCCGGATTCATCCACACGGGTGTTCTGGGCCGCGATCTCACTGGCCAGCCCCGTCGAGCGGGTCCCATCTGGGTAGCCAGGAGTCCCCCTTGTTGAGTATTTAGGCAGCTCATTGCCCCTAGTATAATGTCCATGACCGCCGGGGGCAGAAGCCGCCGCGTTGTGCAGACGCGCCTCCCGTTTGTAGAATTCCGCTTCCGCCTTTCTGTCCTCTTTCTTCTCGGTTGCCATTTCTTTCTGTACTGGGTCGCTCGTCGACATCTTCTCTACCTGTAAAATCACGTTTCATTGTTATGCGAACATGTGTACATGGGAAAGGGATATTAATAGTCTTGCTATGGTTTAAGGTAGCTTAATATTGTAACACTTTTCGTGACCCCAGTTGCAGGCGAAACCATAAATGCAATGCTTAGGAGTTGGTGGGCGTAAAGTTTTCATGTTTAATGTGAAAAGTGAAGCGTATGCATAAATAGATCGAAGGACTGCAACATTAATCTTAAATGAAGGTTAAGGCCCACAAATTTTATGCCATTGCTTTCCTTGTAATGGTACCAGAGACGGATAGTAGCTACACTGAAATTTAATATATTTTAGACTGAATCAATATGCTTGGTTGCCATCACTGAATGTCATATCACCTAGCATTGCTAGCTAGTACCGTGTACATTTAAACACGAAAATAATATCGCCTCTACATACTATGAAGGAATGAGGAGGTACTAATGCTCCCTCGTAACTAAATCAGGCAACTCAAAAAGTATGCCAATACAAAAGATGTTTAACAGCTCAAGTAATTCAGAGAAAGAAAACCACTGAAATTATGATTAAACCTTTTCCTGAACAGTGGCTTTGGCCTTCTCCATGCCAGCCTTAGCAGAGGCCGCAATGTTGGATGCGGTTTCCTTAATAGACTGCATTTTGTCCCTCTTTATCTGGAACCTTCAAGTTTTGAGTTTGCATGATCGGTTTTCAGTTCATCCCTCGCCTTACATAGATCAAGGTGACTGGCGAAGTTTTGTGGGTAATTGACACGCGTAACTTATAAAGGAAACGTGTAATGTTAATATGGGTCGTTGTGCTTCTAGTGTTTGGATTTTGAAAGGTGGCATATGGATAAGCATTCAGGGAGGTTATTTTAGGTTAGGAAGCAGTATATGGTTGTTTACGTGGGTGGTTTTGGTTCAACAAACGGTAAAGGTAAAAGTCTCCTTTATATTATTTAAAAAAAATTCTAATATTTAATTTTTTTTTCAAAATTGTTACAATTTACACTTTCATAATCACTTCACTTAAATAATTCTATTTAATTGCTCTTTTTAGCCATCCCTATTTTTAGAATAACCCCTTCTCGATGACTTTAGTTTAAAAAATTAACAGTAAAGTTTACGTGACAAAAGCTAAACGTGTTAATGATTTTTTTTTTATGCGTCATTTAATTCACTTCACTTGGACCACAGATGTATTATGTGAATTCACCTAGTAATTAAAAACTAAATTGGCTAAGTATCACGACATAAAGAAAGAATTATTTGATCAGTCTAAAATTTAATGGGAAAAAAATCTAATGATTCTTACTAAACAAAGATTTGAAAAACTAACAAAAACTGGAAGGAAACATAGTTTAGAAATTACAGTGTTGAGCAAGTATGGCCTAAGAAACAACTATGGGTCATGAAGTAAATCACACGTTAATATAGAATTTACGTACCATAAGCTAAATGTACAAAAAGGGGGGTTGAATTGTGTATTCTTTTCGTGAACACAAAATCTTTAATAAATCTTGTTAAAAACTTCTCTAACTTGTTAAAAGAATATCACAAAAGTTATACGAGAATTGTTATGAGTTAAATCGCAAATAACTTCTATATACTTGTTTAATAACAAAATAAACTGAAATAAAAGGATAGAAGATAGACGCTGCGATTTTTATACTAATTCATCCCAAACTGTGGGCTACATCCAGCCCTAAGAGTTCGTCTGAATATTTCACTATACTTCAACAAATTACAAGTATTATTTCTTCCCTTCCAGAGCCTCTTCAGGTCTTTTACACAAAGTATTCTTTCTGCTAACTTAGTCTCTCCAAGCTCTCAGCCTTTTCTTTCTCTCACTATAAAGATATTGTGAGCTTTTGTTACAGTACGGTTAGCTCTCTTAGTATCACATTACATAATTTTTCTTTATAAGTAAACACTTGAAAGCTCAAAGATCAATGATTTTTCTCAAAAGTTGTAAGATTATCTAATCTTCGACTACGACTAGTATTTATAACCTAAATCTCTAACTGCTTCTTGATTTTTGATAACCGTTTCTTGAATCTTGATAATCATTACTGTAACTAACTCCAACTAACTAACTGTCCGACGTACTAGTATATCTTCTTCTTTGTATCGTCTATGTTTTCCACTTCTTCTGTGTTTTGCTTCCTTCTGTGTTTTACGCTTCCTTCTGTACACTTAACACACTTATCAAAAACGTTTATTTATTTCTAACATTATTATTATTTGATTGTTATCAAAATTAATCATCGTGAAGTCTTCTTGACTTAACAGGTCAAACCATGTTGATTATAGTTATTTCAACTCCAATTGGCACAATACTGGAAGTGCATGCGTCTAAAAATGTCGATATCTTTATAGCTTTACAAATTGCACACAGTCTAGCATGCATTTGAGGGATGAAAACGTAGATTTTCTTATAGCTTTGTTAACTTAGGCATAGTCTACGAAACGATATTGACGTAATCTAGACTATGTCTATGTTAGACAGTAGTGGAGTTAAAGATAGTGTTTTAGCTTTAAAGCTTTACCTCCAAGCCTATATACAATGGATCCCTTATTCGTGCTATTCGTACTCACATCATATCCCCACACTTTAAATGGATTCATACTCAAATCATCACCTATATCAAAATAGAAACAAACCTCTTTATACAAGGTTACAATCATGGCCTAGTTAGTATAAAGAACAATATTCATACTACTCTCTTTTTTCTCTCCCAATCTTCTTTTTCTGGTCATCTCCTTTTAATCTTAATTAGTCTTCATATGCCAAATTAGTTGTTAAAAGGAACAAGGCTAATGGATCTATTGTTCTTTATGAATGTATACATATTCTTGAAACCTTCATATACAACCCTTCTATCACATTATCATGGTCTTTTAAATAAAATGTATCTAACTGGCATAAGTACAACATTAAATAGAACCTCATCTTGATAGCTTGCAATAAAATCAGTACCTGCTTGTCCACCTTGATCTCCCCGCATTTATTAAGCATTGGAACTTGTATGGCTTTGGATGTTTCATATAGACAAACTCAATTTCTTTACAAGGGTACCACTAGCCATAGTTGCACTTCTTCCATCATTAATCATACTACATACCTTATCATGAATATATCATATATTTGCTACTTTAGCTCATACTCCTTGATTTGAAGACTCAATGCTCCCCTAGCAACAACGTCTTACCTTTAACAACATATTGAACGCCTTTATCATTAAAATCTTTAAATGATAGTTTAACTTCTTTTTTAATCTAAACACTCGCACTCTCCTTTCTCCAACATTCCTCATGATCATGATCCGTTTATTCCAATATTATCATGTAATATGCCATATTTCCAAACATAAAATATGTTTAATATCTCTATTTTGAGAGGGTTAAGATTCACTTTTAACTTTTCCCTAATCGTATTATATCCTCTTTAGTTTTGGATGATTTATTCTTTACTTTAATAATTCTTATCATCCTTTTATATCACAGCCTCCAAAACTCACTTAGATTGTTGGGTATTTTGACACTCTTTTATGCTTTAATTGTCTTTGCACCTTTATAGTTATATACACCTCCTTTTTCGATTTTAGATAATGTTATAACTCTACTTACATTGGTTCATAACTACTTACGTCTCCTTATCATAATCTTCCACACATTTGATCCTTGGGTAAAACCTTACAGCTCTTGATAAGAATCTTTATAATGGTGGTTTCACACAAATTTGCTTCTTATGAGACCTCTAAATTCATTCAAAGTTTATAGGGGTCACTTAAGATTTTTCCTCCTATTATTAACCAACCTCACCAAATGATGAAATAGTTGATAAAGTCTACTACCGTTATCTTTAAATTCTTCTCCTTACAATAATTATGACAATTGTCTATCAATTATAGCTTTGTCTTCCTCTTTAAATAAGCTTTAGGATTATTCCTACCTTTAAAGGAAGTTAAGATCAACTTGATACTACCAAGATTCTCATCTAGTCCTTCTCAAATTCTAGACTATTTCCTTGGCTCCTATTCACATATAAATCCCCTTCTAATTTTAAATATGTCCTCTCTAACCTTAAAGACCAAACCAATAACATTGGTGCTAAGTTTATCATTCTTGTCATCAACCTCTATTAGAGTTTTTAGATTATGCCAATTATGCCTTCCCTTGCTCGGAGTTGTTATCTCCTCTACAATTCAACAATTTGTTAGGATTGCTTCTCCATTATAACTCTCATCTTAATATACACCATATTCATCCTCTCAAACTGTTATTGCATGCCTTATATAAAGTATGAGTTCCTTTTCTTCCCCTTGAATAATAAATCACCTTTATAAGACATATATAGAAGATATAAGAAAAGTTAGTAAAGAAAATTTCCCCACACACTTCCTCATATGTTTACTCTTAAAGATGGTAAACCACTTGAATTTCACTTTTTTTTTTGGATGCTAATCTCATAGTCTCTCACCTTTTGCTCACTCTTTGCTTCCTTTACAAGTTCTTTAAAGAACTAAACAAACTCAATCAATAATTCAACCTTGTTAACTTCTAAAACAAAAGAAATATTGTTCAGGAAGAGAAAATACTTATAATTTAAGCAACAAATAAAGATATTTAATAAAAAAAAGGAAGCCAACAAGAATTCTAAACTGCATTTGGGAACGATTTCTTTAGGTCATAATTCCTAAACCATTTTTCTTTTATTTTCTATTCTTTTCTTTTGATAACCAAATAAATAATTGGTACGAGTGATGCGAAAAAAAGGAATTGATCAAAGAAAAAACCTAAAACAAAGTAGAAACAGACAAACCCTAAAATAAGAAGACGATGAAATTTCATTTTTAATTGGAACTTTCATAAAAAAGAATGTGATGTAATAAAATGAAAAGGAATTAGAAGGAATTTGATTTTCTCTTTTTTCTAAAAGAATATAATACTACTTTAACAATATGAAAATGAATGCAAAATCATGGTTAATACATAGTCAACTTATGATACTAAATGATGTGAATCTATAGCCTAGAGAGCTTACAAATAAGTTTGAATCAAATCTAAGAAAGCTATAAATAGATATATAAGAGAATTTCGCATTAATTATAATGAATCAAGAACCAAATTTATTGCAAAAATATATTTGTTTGATAAGTTTGAAATTCAATGAAAAACAAGAAAAAGAAGCATTTATGGCTCTTCATAAATAAAATGTTAAAAACTAAATAAATTTGAAAAGAAAGATAACTGGATACTATTTTGAAAAATAGGATTTTATGTTGAATGGGATATAGTAATGCATCAAGATTTATTGTTTATAAATATTTTAATGCTAGTGAAAACTATTTAGAATATGCATGTGTTTGTGATTATGGATTTCTCTATAACTTTGTGAAGACAAACACATTTTAGGAGGTCCCCCTTGTTGGGATTATAGATTCACTTTGTTTAGTGAATTAGCCTTTACGTTTCTTTCTTCTATCTTTTAATGTTTTTGTGGTTTCATTAATTTTAGATGGTTAAAATAATTGAGCTATCAAAAGTTGAGATACATGAAATTCCAAAGTCAGAGTTTCTAAAACCAAAACTCTCATCTTTACCAAAATCTTATGTACCAGAACTTCCAAAACCAAAAGCAAATATCCTGAATTGCCCAAGACCACACTCTTATGAGTCCCATTCATACCAGATATTCCACTTCTCAAGGACTTCATCCAGCTCAGGCAACATCTAACCGCCCTTATCTATACATATCACATTATAAATTATTTTTTAACATTTCATCGATGGCTAGTCTTTTAGCTTATTGTTCCTGATCTTATATTATATATGATGGAGACGGGACTTCGGTTCGAGACTTTTTCATTGAAAATATGTTTAATGTATTATTTTTCTGTTATGTTTTTTCTACACTGTTTTATTATAAAATATATGACATGAAATATTTTAACTTGTGTTGTTGGGTCTGCTCTGCATTTAAAAACTGGTTTACAGATCAATAGTAAGATTATGCAAGGGTATCTCCTATCACTTTCATTTTGTTTTTGTTTCACCAAATCAGACAAACTAATAGAAAAATTGTTTCACTCAATTTAAGTTATATCCTTTGTTGTGTTTCTTTAAACCTTATTTCCATCATTTTCGTCATTCCCAATTGCCTAATAATGAAAATCTCTCTCTCTCTCTCTCTCTCTTTTGTTTTTTTCCTCGTAAGTGTGATCTTTCTTTTATATAATGTAAGTGGACCCTTGTTAAATTAGAGATAAATTTGTTAAACAAACTCAATTTCCTTCCACCCAATTTATGTGTACGTTTTAAATAGAGTCAACGAGTTAAGAGTTGTTGAGCTCTTAGATGGGTTTAAGAGTTGTTGAGCTCTTAGATGAGCTTTATGAAAAGATGCAAGATTATACTCTTTAAAAGGTAACTCTTAAGTTTTATAAGGTTTCTTTACCTTCTTGTTTTTGCATTCATATAGGGGGAAGTACATATATAGAATTCAGAACATAAAATACAAACCTTAATTTTGGAATTTGCAAGCGCTTTATGGAAACTATTGGCAACCTTTTGATCATTGATTCAATTGCGGAACAGTTGTTTCAAAAAAATTTGATGTTAGTCTACTATAGACAATGAGTTATCTTGGTATATGTCTCTCCTCAAAATTTAGCTTGTATCTCATTTCAAGAGTTGGTGATTTTCAAAAAAATGCATTTTTAATTTGGAAAAAATTTAGATGAAAGACATTTAATCCCTTCCAATAGAGCCTTATGCTAATTTATCCTCTAGATTTGACACTTATCATTGTCAGTGAGCTATCTTAATAGAATCTATGACTTGAATCGTACTTCTGCTAGTTTGTTTTTAATATTATTGCTTTGCCTTTCATTGTTTTAGCACTTGAAGCAATCTTTTTAGTTACACATTCTGTTTGTGCCTTACAAGCATGCATTTGTTTGAGGCTTTATTTTTAGGCTAAGAAGAAAATAAACTTAATTTTATTTTGCTGTCGAGTTTTATACTTGATATGCCAGATCCTTAACTATGAAGAAACACCTTTATTATATACTACATAGTCTTTGAATAAGGTGTGGTCAATGATGCTACAACTATTGTGTTGTTCACAATTCTTTCCTACTTTCACGTATACTTGGAGAAAGTACTATTATTGGTTCTTATTAAGTTTGTAATTTCAAGCTTTATATTTACTTGGAAAGTACATATAATGGCTATGTAAGAGTGTTAAAAATAAATGTTCAAAGCCAATAATTCCAACTTTTGAAATTGATATTTAGTTTTTAGCATCTTTAAGAAATTTAGATTCACTTACAACTTAAAATTCAAGTTAGTGATGGATGGTCCTAAAGTTCTAGAGATGAAGTGCTTTTAAACTGTCATGTTTGTCTTCCTTCATCAAGCTTTATTCTAATTGTTTAAGGTATTCTTAACCTTACTGAAGTTATGGATGCAGGCAATGCATAAATGTTACAACACTTGCTTTTTGTTTTACTCTTAGGTTGGATTATTGAGTTATCACATGATAAAGAAGTTGTACTTTGGAAGGTATTTAATGGTTTTCAATGTCTATTTTACTAGATTACTTTCCCATTCTATCACCCTCCTTTTTTCTTTCGTAATTGAAAACAAACTAGCTTAATTACGTATAATCTAAGGCACTCTAACAATTTCGAAGTTGCTTTCATGATTCTCGTGGCTTATCTTTTGTATATGATGGCTGACGTATGAAGTTACTCTCATTGATATGGACAAACCTAGAGTCATTTTAGTTATGTTGTTTTTCTTTGTAATCTTAGCATTTATAATTTATAAATTGATTTCTGTATTTATTATTTTGGAGTAGGAAACTAAGAAGGTTTTTTTTAATTGAATACATGGGTTCTCCGATGGGATTGGCTTTAGTGTTTCGTGGCTGTCTTAAGGCTGCCGACTCAAATTGAGTGTCAGTGCAACTCACAAGGTGCTCTATTAGGTGGGAATGCAAAAAGCAAGTGGCAATAGAGATCCTTAGGTGTACTAGGAGATAGGCTTTTATCAAAATTCTACGAAGCCAAGCCACTAACTCGAGCCTTTAAAGGCAGTTCTATAAGAATTGTTAAAGTTATAATTAAAATATTGTATGTGAAAAATATTCTTTTTCTTGATATAATTTAATGATATTTTGTTTTTTATAACAATGCTTCAAATTATCAATTATTTTTGTATTATATTTTGGTATAATAAATTAACAAAAATCTAAATATTATATATAATAATATGGATTTAAAATGTCATAAATAGTTATAATTAACATAATATAACATTTTATTTATATGTATGTTAAAAATTTAACTATATTTTACAAAACATGGCTAAGAATAGTTAACTACATTTTTAGAAACGTAACTAAAATTTTTTGCTACATTTCCAAAAATGTAGCTAATAAGTTTTAGCTGCAAAAACTAAGCGTAACCAAAATGTATCAATGACAATTTCTTAAAACATTGTTAATAGTTTTTTACTACAAAAATAAAATGTAGGCAAAAACTATTAGTGACAAATAGTGAAAAATGTCGTCTGTAATTTTTAGTTACGAGAACTTGATGATATTTTTAGTGACAATTATCGACAAATTTTTTTATAGGCAAATGTCATTTTTGATGTAGTGCTTTATGTTAGGATGTGAATAATTGATAGATAAACGTAAGTAGTCATTAGTATAAATCATTAATATTTCTAACTGTATTTGCGGCGGCAAGGATGGTTGAAAAGGCGAAATATTAATTGAAAGTTATCATATGTACAACTTTCCAAACTCATACAAATGTTATCCTACAAATAATTTGAGATGAAAACAATTCAATTTAAAGACGTAATTTTTTTTACTAACCGCCCATTTCTTGTACGAAAAATCTCTTCTCAAAAGATAATTTCCCAAAATTATGGTAATCACCGGCAGCTTAGTTTCACACGATACGAAGCTGTCAAAGTTGAGAATGTCAAGGGAATCAGCTTAAAGTAATTGGAGTTTCAGTCAAATACTTCATTAGATCCTTTGATAATAAAATATCATCAAACTATTAGGATCGTAGGATGCGGGTTTAGGGTTAGGCTGCTGATGTCGACAATTTTTCTAACTTCTTAATTTGGAATTCATTGAAGTCAAACTTCCAATGATAAACGTGTTCCATGTCGCGACCAATTTGAGAGAGAGGAGCAATGTATCACTAAAATGGTCGTACGATTCCAGGCGTGATCTTATGTCCTCTTTTTCCTGTTTCTACATTGTCTCATTTAATCTTAGCTATTCATTTTATGTGGTAGGACCATTACTATTTTTGTTACAACAAATCAATTTCCGAGTCTTTCAAATATAAAACGGACATAATATTCGTACCAAATTAAAAAAAGTTTAACTAAAGCAACATTCATAACGATTAAAACAAATTTTGAACAGATCCTAAATCAAAATTCAGTTCAACATCCAAAATTTTGTGCTGCCAGAAAGATCTCAAAACAATTAATAAAATAATAATAACTCACTTCCCAAACAACCCCACATTTTTATAACTCACTTCCAAAATAGGAACTAGATCCAGTAAATACCAACTTTTGTAAGATTTCTACTTCTTTTGGTACATAAAAAATATAAATTAAATAGCCATTAAAACTTGAATGATTGATACAATAACTTAGAATGATGATGGCTTTAATTCTTGCCGTTTTAAAAAGCTACATCCTTCCAAGGCAGGTCACAGGTAAAAGATATGTTGGTCATCAAATGGCTGACGTTGTTACGATATTCTCTGCTTTGGTGCTAGCAAAAGAATCCAATTCCAATCTAACCATATGTGCTTAGGTGGCGAGGGTCGTTAAGATATTTTCCCAAAAGAGGCTCTCCAAAATTGTAGAGCCAAGGGCATGATCACGTGAATTCTATTCTAATAAATCAACCTGTGCTTGCAGTTGCAGACGGTTGATCAGACTAAAGAATCAGATCCGTTAGGCTGAGGGTTGTCTACCACTTCGACTGATCTGATCTTATTTTATTATTTTTAAAGGATGCAAGATCGGTCAAATGTATTTCTTGGACTACCGTTTCGCCCTCTGTACTGTTCGTGAATTCGATCAACTGTGTCCATGATTTTCATGATGTGCAACTGCCAGAACGCGGTGTTACGCAGACGAGATTTTGCTTTGAGAAGGTAAATCGTATTCGATAAATTTAATTTATTTATTTTAATATATAAAATTAAATAATAAATTTAATTTGAATGATTGTTACATTTTGTTTAATATTAATCATCTTAAATTATGTGTAGAAATTCACGTTTTTATTTGAAACAAATTAATATTTTACATAATGTATTATAATTTTAATTAACATTGCACAAATAATAAAATATTGATCTCAAAATACAATTTAACTTCTTAAGTATATTTTTAATTTCAAAAGTAGCTTTCCAAATTGTTAAATTAATTACTTCATGAAAATGGAGTGACAATGCATAGATTAACAAAGTTACAACTAATCACTTTTTAGGTTTTTGCGTATGTGAATTTCCTACACGCAGAGGACGACGACTAAGTAATAACAACTCTTTTTGCCGTTTATATTGAAATAGAAACAGGTCCATGTTTACGTACTTTCACTGCCTGTCCAATATATCAAGTGACATGAAGAAATACATGTTCTCCTAAGGAGGTTTCAGGCAGAGGATATGCAATAGATTAATTGTTTTTATTACCTGTTTTTGTCCTATTTTATAATCATTCGTTTATTTAATACATAAGTCCTAAAAAAATAAATAGATTGATTTTTATAGAATAAATAAAAATAGAGCAATAAAATCCGATGATTTGAACAGGATAAATTTCATTCGGGAGATTTTCAACATTTTTCATTGCCCGGACAACCAACAAAGGTTACGTCATTAATGTGATTATTGAAATGCGTGAACAAGGACTTCAAATCTTCCCGTGCCTTTTTCTTTCGTGCCCTCCGATTCAACAACATTTCATTCACTTAAAATCTTTCTCTCTTAGTTATTATATGATTAAATGTTTCTTGAAACATGTGGATGCAGATAAAGATAAAACAGTGCATAATAGAATCTGGCCTCCAAGCTGCTATGTAAATTCAGATCAACTGGAAGGGAAAAAGTTCATATTAAATAGGAGAAATACCAGAAAAAGGAGGGACGGTCGTGATTGGGTGTTAGTGTTTTGGTGTAGGAAGTGGCCAAGTGGTAAAAGGTGCAACAATCCAAAGGACATGTTGAGGGTGTGGGACCCAAAGGGAAAGAGGAGGGAACGCAAAGCAAAGATGTCTGGGTCACGCAGAAAGAGCTTATATATAAGAGGAGGAGCAGACGGCTGGCTATTGCCATACTATAGATACAAAGAGAGAGAGAGTGTTTTGTTCTTCTCCTTCTCTCTGCATCTCTTCTAGGTGGAGAAGTCTAAGAGGTACTTCTTCTTCAATCTCTTCTTCTTCTTTTTGTTCTTTTCTCTTTTGTGATTAACAATCTCATTTCCTGGTTTCCCTGTGATTATTGTCGCTTAACTTGGCAAATTTACGGCGACACTTTCAGATCCAGCTGACTTTAGATCTGTTTCAATCAACAGTAGATTTGTTGCATTCGTACTTGTTAAGTTTGAGACGAATATTTTTCTTCTTCTTTATGGTAGTTGCGATAGTAATATGGATAAAAATCAGTTCTACTAATCATGTTGATATTCTTATTCATGTTCCTTCCACCATTTCTCTCTCTCTCTCTCTCTCTCTCTCTTTTGTGTTGTGTAGATGGATCTGTGTATTACCTTTATCGTCTTGTGTCAACATTTATGCTGTTTGCTTTTTAAAAATAAAATGTAAGAAAGAATATGAACAACTTTTGGATTCTAGTTTAATTTTAATAACTCCTAGTAACTGATACGACTCTTGTTGTGGATGTGGTAGAAAAAACAATTCTTCCATAAATACATATATTAGTTATATACTTGTTTTTACCGGTACAGAGCTTCAAAGCCAGGGAAACACTGGTCTATTCTATTGTATTGGCTGAAGTTTCCAAAAAGCTGTCCTTAGCTCGTGACTAGTAATTTGGCAATACAGATCCGCCAATAGGTGATTATCATCTACTACGGATTTAGTAGATTTTATATAAATAAAATTAAAATAGAATAATTGAAAAAAAAAATTGACGTAATTTTTAGCCACCTTGACCTAAAGGCCAAAACCATGACGTTTGCGGATAATTCCAAATTCTGCGATTTCCGTATACAGTTTTATCTAGTTTTCAATCTCTTGGGCGGTTCATGCTCGATGCAATTAATGTGGACTTCGACCTAACCGTTTGGTGGTGGGTCTTTATATCTTCGCATCAGTCAAAGGACCGACTCTTCAAATTTTGATGTTTAAGAAGAGGATCAATTTTTCACGTTTAATTCGTGATTGATGCAAATGTCGGTCTATTATCTAATTATTTTTGTGGTTGTCTAATTTCAAGCACCAGTTAATATTGTGATCTGCTAACTAGGAGACTTTACAACTGTTTGAATTCAGAGTACTTGTTATTTTTTAATAGTTTTCTTTTTCCCCTCCGCGTGAACATTGTATGATGTTCCGAATTTGTGCTATGGGACTCAAAAATGTCCGACAACTGAAAATAAAGAGATTAAATAAGCCAAACAACAGAGTCAACATCTTAACCACATTTAGTGGTCATTTCGTGGACTAAGCCTCACGATTAAAGGTGGGGATCAGTTCTTCGGTTCCTTTTTGTTTTTTCCCCCCTGTATTTAAAGTTTAAACATAAGAGGAGCAGGGGTTCGGAACGGTAGCGTCTGCTTAACCTTTTCTTTCACCTTTCCTTTACTAAAGTCATCAGTATAGCCATACGTATGTAGGGCCTACATGTAGACTAAATCCCCATATATAGCACATTCACTAGTAAAATGAATGAGGCCTATTGCGGACTTTGGTTCAATGTTTGGTGCAGGCTTGACCCAATAATGATTGTCTGCGACCGCTGCCTTAATACGTCCATGCTTTTTTATTGAGTATAATGGTAGCTTATCAGACCACGTGATGTAAATGCCAGATGACCAAGTCGATCCCGTCTTTCTCCCTCTCTCTCTCTTTTCTTAAAGACATTTTTCACATGGGACTTACTGTATTTTATCTCTTCCTTTGAGAACTCATTTCCAATAAATCATATGATCCTATTTTTCATTTTTCCAGAATTCTGGTTAGATGAGGATGTACTATGATTCCTTTACTATAACTCAAATTGTGCTAGTGTTTACACCTTCATCGGGCCATTGCTTCTACTTAGTACAGTGGACCTTATCTATAAGTTTTACTGATTATTGCGAAAGTGTAGGAAAAAAAAAAGGAAGGTTTTTTTAGCTTTTTCCAATTGTGGTTTGGCAAAAATATCCTTTTGTAGTTCTTGCTTGCCAGAGTGTTAACTGATGTCCAAAAGAGACCTGAGTTATCATCGTATTGAAACACACCTAGTTGGCTGGTACAACGTAGAAAATCGACAAAAGTTATACTGAGATTAACCTTGGGTCTAGATCAAGCACATTCTATAAGTTATTATTGATTTGCGTTTCACTTGATTGATATGAATCATGGTTAATTTTTTAATTCCCTTTTCTTTTTTATTTTTTCATGTAGTCAGAAGCACAATGGGTGCCGGTGGCAACATGTCTATCCCACCATCCGCAAAGAAGTCAAAATCTGACTCCTTGAAAAGAGTTCCATACTCAAAGCCACCATTCTCACTCGGTCAAATCAAAAAAGCAATCCCACCTCATTGTTTCAAGCGTTCTGTTCTCCACTCATTCTCATATGTTGTCTACGACCTCACCATTGCCTTCATTTTCTATTACATTGCTGCCAACTACTTCCCTCTCCTCCCTCACCCTTTCTCCTACTTAGCTTGGCCAATTTACTGGGCATTTCAAGGTTGTGTTCTCACCGGCGTTTGGGTCATTGCCCATGAGTGTGGCCACCATGCCTTCAGTGATTACCAATGGCTTGATGACACAGTTGGCCTTGTCCTTCACTCTTTTCTCCTTGTCCCTTACTTTTCGTGGAAACACAGCCATCGTCGCCATCATTCTAATACCGGCTCCCTTGAAAAAGACGAAGTATTTGTGCCCAAGAAGAAAGCCGATATGCAATGGTACTCCAAGTACCTTAACAACCCACCAGGCCGTGTCCTAACTCTTACCATAACCTTAACCCTTGGTTGGCCTCTTTACCTGGCGTTCAACGTCTCAGGCAGGCCTTATGATCGGTTCGCTTGCCACTATGACCCTTATGGCCCTATCTATACTGACCGTGACAGACTTGAGATATACGTTTCTGATGTTGGTATTCTTGCTGTCTCTTATGGGATCTATCGTCTAGCAGCAGCAAAGGGGCTAGCCTGGGTTCTCTGCTTCTATGGAGGACCATTGTTAGTGGTAAATGCTTTCCTTGTAATGATCACGTATCTGCAACACACTCACCCTTCATTGCCACATTATGATTCTTCTGAGTGGGACTGGTTGAGAGGAGCTCTAGCCACAGTTGACAGAGACTATGGGATTTTGAACAAGGTTTTTCACAACATAACAGACACCCACGTAGCGCATCATTTGTTCTCAACTATGCCTCATTATCATGCCATGGAGGCCACCAAGGCTATAAGACCAATTTTGGGAGAATATTACCAATTTGATGGGACACCAATCTACAAAGCAATATGGAGAGAGGCTAAAGAGTGTACTTATGTTGAGCAAGATGAAGGCGAGATGAACAGCAAAGGCGTGTTCTGGTACAGAAACAAACTATGATGTCGATAACTAAAGTAGATTCAGGGGTGGGAAGTATGAGTTTTCCTCCTTTCTATAGTAATCTAGGTGGTTTACTTGTTTCCTATCGATCTTTTTTCTTAGTGTGGCTCCTTCGATAATTTTATTACACAACTATGTTATAGTTCCGTTTGACCTGGACCGTGCAATGCGCGCTATCAGACTTCAATTATATATTATTTATTTTTGGTGTTGTCGATGAAGAAATTAGATAATGCATTTTTTTTACTCTAAATTACTGGATTTTAGTTGTTTCCTTAGGCCCTTGGGCTCCTGTGAGACTAGAATTATCCCACAACTTTTTTGATAATCTAATTGGTAAATTACAATTGGGCTTATCCAATCGTCGTTTCTTAACTTGAAATTTTGTTCTAAATGATATTGATAATGAGTCGACAATTCACTTTAATTTTTTTAAAATTAAAAGTATAAAAATATTCATCTAATTTATATAAAAGATTTTTTTTGGCTTGTATCAGCCTATTAGCTGAAGATTAATTAATCTAAAGATCAATGTCCTTTGAGCCCAGCAAAAATTATAAAGAAAAGACATAAATTAATGCTAGCCTTCCCCCTCATCCTCATTCGTTTGTAAATGTCATCGAATCTCCAAAATTAAAGACTTATAGTGAACCTAATTTGCACCCATAAAAAGCACAGAAAAACTACAGGTTGAGTATATCGAGTTAAAGTGCCATTGTGAAGACTTATAATCTAAAGAAAAATCCTAAACTAATTCATCTTCTTCTTTTTATATAAATAATTCACTTAATAAATTTATTGGTTTAAGTTAATGACACATTCAATTTAAGTGATTAGTAATAAACTCTCAATAGCATAATCTAAAAATTTAGAAGAAAAACTTTTAATATCCTTTACTTAAATAATATTAAAGATTGTGAAAGAAAAAAAAATTTTCAACCATCAAGAATTATATTCTTATAACAGAAATTTTCATTTTACTAACTAATAGTTGTGTTCGGGTCCTATGATTTGTATATTATAACACCAGTTCGCGTGGCATAATGATTGAAAGATATTCTCTTTTAATATATAATTGTCAATTTTATTAATATAGATCCTAAACTATAATTTAGATGGCTAATTACTTCCTTTATTAATTATTTTAGAGTTAATAAACCTTAAACTAGTATAACAACAACAACAATCTAGTAAAAATCATACTGAGATGTAGAGTTTAGAGAGTTCAACAGTATGCAGTCTTATCTCTAATTAGTATAAAGGTTGTTTCTCATAGACTACAAATTTTTTTTTGAAAATGATTTAAAAATAGTCAAATATATAAACAAATAGATGCATAAATAAAAATAAGTAAAAGTAAGGAAAATAAAGGTAAACTAAAAATCAAAATAAAAGTGAAAGTAAGAAAATAAATAAATAGACAAAAAGAAATAAATAAGAACATAAAATAAACAAGCAACTAAAAGAGAAAAATATAAAATAAATAAATAAAATAACTAAATTATTCAAGACAAATACAAGAAACAATAAATGATTCTACTCTTATTCTATTTCATCAAAGTTTACTATTAAAAAACAAATCTTCGACAAACTCTAGTAGAATCATATCATACATGATCGTCTTCCTTCAATTCTTCTTAGGTCTTCATCTTCTTTTACAATCCCTAAGGATAATCTTCTTACTATAACATCAAAATGTCTCTTCTTAACATACTTGCATCATCTAAGTCTTGTCTCTCTTCAACTTACCGTTAATGTTAAACATCCTTAACGTGTCTCGTACAATGAACCTTAAACTAATAAACAAAGAAAAAACAAACACTAGGTCAATTACATGAGTTTCAACGTTTTAATAAATTCAGGGCAAATGGCCCAATTGGAGATAAAATGTTTCCAATGAAGTATTTTTATGAAAGTTAAAGAGCTTGAAGTTGCACTACAACATAATGGGCTTTTGGAGACAAATATTTTTGTCTCTAAAAGTTAAATGACACATTCAATTTAAGTGATTAGTAATAAACTCTCAATAGCATAATCTAAAAATTTTGAAGAAAAAATTAAGTTTATAGTTTATTAACACTAAATTAATTTATAAAGAGAGTTTTTGACAATAAAAATTTATACTTTTAATATCCTTTACTTAAATAATATTAAAGATTGTGATATTAAAAAAAATGAGTTTAATTTCATTTCAACCATAAAGAATTATATTCTTATAACAGAAATTTTCATTTTACTAACTAATAGTTGTGTTTGGGTCTTATGATTTGTATATTATGACACCAGTTTTGCGTGGCATAATGATTGAAAGATATTCTTTTTTTATATATAATTTTCAATTTTATTAATATAGATCCGAAACTATAATTTAGATGGCTAATTACTTCCTTTATTAATTATTTTAGAGTTAATAAACAAAATTTTTTATTAATTACTTCCTTTATTAAGTATTTGAGATTGTTTCTGATAGACCTACAAAATTTTTTTGAAAATGATTTAAAAATAGTCAAATATATAAACAAATAGTTGCATAAATAAAAACAAGTAAAAGTAAGGAAAATAAAGGTAAACTAAAAATCGAAATAAAAGTGAAAGTAAGACAATAAATAAATAGACAAAAAGAAATAAATAAGAAAATAAAATAAACAAGCAACTAAAAGAGAAAATATAAAATAAATAAATAAAATAGCTAAAGTATTCAAGACAAATACAAGAAACAATAAATGATTCTACAAATCTTCGACAAACTCTAGTAGAAGCATATCATACACGATCATCTTCCCTCAATTTTTCTTAAGTCTTCATCTTCTTTTATAATCCCTAAGGATAATCTTCTTACTATAACGTCAAAATGTCTCTTCTTAACATACTTGCATCTTATAAGTCTTGTCTCTCTTCAACTTACCATTAATGTTAAAAACATCCTTAACTTGTCTCGTACAATAAACCTTAAACTAATAAACAAAGAAAAAATAAACACTAGGTTAACTACATAAGTTTCAATGTTTTAATAAATTCAGGTCAAATGGGCCAATTGGAGATAAAATGTTTCCAATGAAGTATTTCTGTGAAAGTTAAAGAGCTTGAATTTGCACTACAACATAATGGACTTTTGGCGACGAATATTTTTGTCTCTAAAAGTTAAAAATTCGTCAATACTATTTATCGACCAAAAAATTTTGCTGCAAAATCACGATAGCAAAATATTATTGACAACGTTTTTACAATATTGTCGCAAATAATATCTAGCTCTAATCCTGATATGTCGCAACAAGTGAAACGTGAAGAAAAAGAAAAACATCGACAAAAGATAATTTGGGACAGTTTCTTTTCATGGCTTAAAGTTATTAGCCGTCTTACCCTATTTGTAGGTGATAAAATTTTTTGACGTTTTTTGTTTTGTAGAAAATTATCTTTAGCGATGATTTCCTAAAAGTAGGTAAAAGTTATTTGTACGGTTTCTAAAGCGCAGCTAAAATGTTTTGGCGATGATTTGGGAATCGTAGTCAAATCTTTTTATCTACATATTTGATTTAATTATTAAAATTTTAATTTTTAATAATTTTCAAAAATTATTGTCGACAGTTTTAGGAACTTAGTTAAAAAGTTTTGTTGACAATTTTTTATTTTTGATTTTTAACTAAACAATCCCATTAATAATTTTTTCAATTAATTAGAACAAATGGTAAGATTTTTAATCCATCTTATTGTTTGTAATATTTAGAATTTTTATTTATAATTAATCAAAAAATAA
>JAOSBN010000004.1:30468226-30478771 GCA_027563595.1 Erythroxylum suave | reverse complement strand
AACAAATGGTAAGATTTTTAATCCATCTTATTGTTTGTAATATTTAGAATTTTTATTTATAATTAATCAAAAAATAAATTAAAAATAATTAAAAATAGAAACATTTTTATATAAAAAATAAAAATTTATCAAATGTTATTTACAAATGTTAACAAAAAAATTTATGTGCAAACTAAGACTTTGCTCACTACTACTTACATAATTTGGGCTAAATATTTGTTTGATCATCTTTTTAAGCTTGGCCAATTTTCATTTGGTACAGTCTAACTTTTGCTCAATACATTTTAACTTTTCTTCATTATATTGTAATTGAATCTTAAGCGGTTGGTTCTCCTCTTAAAACACGGTTACAAATACTGGTCGTGACAATGATGAATCAATTAACTTAGGGTTATACCCAAGACTTTTGATGTATCTTGATTTTGTGTTAGGACTTTGCTGCAAATCTCACCTGTGTTTGCCTCATTTTCGTTAGACAATAATCTTTGCAACAACTCCTGCATCTTATTCTAAAATTTTAAAATTATTAGTTAGTACTACATATATAAATAAGTATAAAAAATAAACAAATTTTATACTTACATAATTATTTCGTGGTTCTTCAGAAGTTTAACATTCACCTTCCTTATAGTGTATGAGCTAGTAGAATGTGATCCTATCACACTCCATGTAATTCTTTCTGACTCTGTTTTATGAAAAAAAAGAATTGAAACACAATAAATAATATTACATTTACTGATATAATTATAACTTAAACAAATAACTTACAAATTCATTTCGTATGACAACAACTGATTTGGAGCCTTAGATATGAGGAGTTTTCATTTTTCCTCTATTACTCTTGGCTTTCTTATAGTTTTTCTAAATAAAGAAAAATAGTCATTAAATTGTGAAACAAGATTAATTGAAGTAAATGTGAAGAGAAAGAAGACAAACCTTAACATTGGTAGGGGACCAATAATCACATATTTGGATCCAATTTTTTGGAGTTACCCACTCGGAACATGTCTCTTTGCCTCCTCATCCAAAGGAAAAAATTTGTAGTATTTATGTAGTCGATAACAATGATCATTAGCTCTTTGTTTCAACAATGAGCTCACACAGCTTGACACTTCAGGGTTCTTGATATCGATGATATTCAGCTTCATCTATGAACAACAAGTAAAAGCGAAATTATTCTCCAAATAAGTTAAAAAATGCATATAATTAAATAAATTGAAAAATTACCGAAACTTTGTCTAGAGCATTTTGTATCAATTTGTCTTCCTTCAACTACTTGGCATGTTGAAAGCAAGACAATTCAGTTCTAAAAAACCCCTAACTCATTGGATAATTTTGTTGATTGAATCTTATCAATAGAACGACCTTATGAGGTGTCAATATGAACAAACAACTTGTTGTTCATTGAAACATTCATGCATTGCAACTTAGAACCTTTACTGATACCATTACCTTTTTTTTTCTGATGCCCGTATTGGAATTTGACAAAAAATAATTATAAAAAAATGTAAAGATATATTTAAGGATAAGTGTAATTCTAGGTGGTAAAGGTTCACAAACCTGAAGATCCCCAGGCACTAATTGAGGTAAATAGAGGTTATTGTTGACTGACGTCATTGGTGAATGAAGTCTGTTGGATACGGTTGAATTGATCTGGTTGTTGTGGGGGAGGAACATCTTCTCCAGTTGCCACCTTCTTTCCCTTGTTTCGTCTTGGTGCCATTATATTGAATATCCTTAATGATTTCTCAATGATTTACTAATATAAAATATTATTAAATTATTTCTCTATCATTTTCCAGTATAAAATAAAACTAATTATAATAACAACATAAAGAACTTGTCAAAATTTTCCTAAATTCATTTTGGAGCTTTTGAAAAAACATTAATAAATCATAATCAAAGATGATTGGAACCAATGGTGGTAGTTAAGCTTCTTTTTTTCCCCCTGAAAGTTGCTCTTTATTCTTGTTACTTATTTCTTCTTCTACTAATCTTCCTTAAAGGCTTATAGGCCGCGAATTTGTTACTATTTTGCATTAGTTCCTACTATAGAAATATATTATTCAATTTAAAAAAAAAAGATGATTTGATCTTTGGCCCTATAGTTTGAATCACATTAGAAACGGTTTTTATGTGTTCCATTCATTACAAAGTTCATTATTTGTTAAAAGAAACAATGTATAACTTCAAAACTTTTTAAGTGTTGACTTTTCTTTGCCTATAAATAACACATCTAATAAATGTAAAGAAAATATGAATCGTATTTCAGAAATTAACCTTAATATGGTTGTAGTTTCTTTCAACAGGGAATTTGTTACATGTATTGGTACTATTGTTCCCAATTGTTTACAAATTTTATTACATGCTTACAAAATGAAAGTTGATAAAGAAGTAAGCTTTCAATTATTTAGTGATGTGCATTTCATACAAGGGAGGCTTTTTTGCTTCAATCAACATAGTAATAAGAAGTGATTAAATCAATATAGTCATAAGAAGTGATTCATTAATTTTAACTTATGAACAAAGTTATAAATACTTCACAACATTTGAAAGATAAATGAAGACTAGTATAATGAAATACATTGCTTTTACAAAATGAAGCATAATGAAATACAAAAGGAAGCATAATAAAATACATTACTTTTACAAAATGAAGCATAATGAAATACAAAAAGAAGCATAAAAAATATATTACTTTTACAAAATGAACCATAATGAAATATATAATGAAACATAATGAAATACATAACTTTTACAAAATGAAGCATAATGAAATATATTGCTTTTAGAAAATGGCTAATCATAAGTTAATTAAAATGATGGCTTGCTAGTTTTCAATCCCATATAAACAACAATTTTTTGTACCTTCAACCATCATGATCAAGATTTTGAAATCATCATCATTAATTATGTTATGATTCAACTCTTCATCACTATTGTATTCGAACCAAAGTATTATCATTATTATAAAATTCATCCTCAATGTAGTCTTCATCTCTTTCTATAATAAGATTGACTTGTACTTCATCCACTTGTACTATATTGGGATCAACATCTCTCCTACAAAATGATGATATATCTGCACCTTTTGTTTAAATAGATTCGTTATTCAACTTTGCTTCAATCTCTTGATACACTTTATCACCATCCTTATTGATTGGACCATTATCTATTTTACAAAAATCAAAGAGATTTTGGTGTTGAAACTTTTGAACAACCTTCCAATTTTCTACCCAATATAGTATCGTTAAGGTAGAAAACTTTTTTCATTTGACTTGCAAGGACAAAAGGGTCATTCCCATTAACCTTTATGTCAGCAAGATTAAACCATTTATACTTAAATAAAACAACCTTTTCATCTTTGATATAATGCAACTATATTATTTCAAAGATGACAACGTAGAAGTCAATAAAATCATCGTCATGACATCCCTCAACAACAAGCCCACAATTTTGGCTTCTAAGTCAACTATCTTGATCTTCTATGTGAAATCTAACCCCATTAACAATGCAACCTGTTTATTTTGTCCCACACATATAAGGCTCATATGCCAAAGAATATAATGTAGTTGTCGCCTCTTAGATATCACGATTATGTAACCATATCATTTGTATGACAAAATGAAATTAGAAGTTCATCTGATATATAAATTGTCGCATGTTCATAATATTCTATCAATATATAACTTACTGGAGTCCTAAACCATGATAGGAACTTAAGCTTATGTCTTTCTTTAACACTGACAATCCTTTTGCTTCGATTTGACTATTTGTGCTATATATTTAGAAAAGTAAATTGAGATAAGGAAATATAGATTGAATGACAATATTGAAATATGAAAATTTGATTCAAAAGTAATATACATACTTTATATATATGTTGACTTCCTTGCAATTGTTCAAATTATACCAATGGGCAATTTAAAACTCGTCTTTAGTTAATTAGACATATTTTCTGACACCAAATGGTCTAACTTTTTGGGAGAAAACTGACAAGCTACCATTTTGATCAAAATCAAAGTTACGTTCTAGTTTATTAAATCTTGTCTCGATGTCATTTAAGTACATCAAATAAAATGTCAAGCATTTATTTACTATATAAGGCTCTGCAATAAACCCTTTAGGTCGAGCTCTATTACGTACATAATGTTTGAGAGAGCATAAAAACCTAAACATAATATAAAAAATTAATAATTGTTACTAAATAATATAACTTTTAAAAATTAGAAGATAATGTAAATTATTTTTCAATGGGGTACATCCATAATATAAATTACTTTTAATGGTGTACATCCACCGAAATTGAACTCATCCATAAATTTTTGCTTCAAATGAATTTTTGAATGCACCATAACATCAAAAAACAAAAAGGGGAATACTAGTTTAAGCTTACATAAAATTAAAGCTATATCTTTTTCCATTTTGTCAAGCTCTTCAACTTTAAGTGTCTTGTAATATAATTTCTTAAAAAACTCACCCAATTGACCTAAAGTTTTGGACACATCCTTTGACAAACATCCACATATTCCAGCAATAAGTGATTGTTGCAGAAGTATATAACAATCATAGCTTTTCATCCTCGATACTTTTCCCTCTTTATTGTTGACAGAGTGGGCTATATTCAATGCATACCCATCAGGAAACTTAACTTGTTTAAGAAATTAAGAAAAGCTTGTTTCTCTTTTTTTGACATGGTGTAACAAATAGGTCGACAGTGGCGCGTTGTAACACTAGTCAAAATAAAATAGACCTACTATTACTATTGCAGTGGTGAGTCTAAGTTGTTCACATAGAGAGTGATTGGTTAGCTTTTGAAATGAAATTAATTGGTGTTTAAGTTTGGGGGTTTTGTTTGGTTTAAGAAAAGAAAATAATTCTAAACTAACAAACAAAAGCAAATTGACCTGAACCATAGGTTAATCTATTAACCTAAGTTTTCCCTTAATTAGGTATTGTTTAATTAAGATACAATCATTAATTAAACTTAACTACCAAATAACCTAGGATACCATCTCTAGATTTAATTAGATAGTAGCATTCTGAATTAGGAAAACCAATTAATTAAGTCAATAACCACATACAATGCGTCATTTAACCTAGGTTATGTTATCTCTAATGATTACAAACCATTAGTAACTTTAAATGAATTTCAATATAACAATTACAGATTACATTGAATATTCTAGCAATGGATTTGTAATAAAACGATCCAATGAATGCATTAAAATTATCTTTTCACAATACTTAAATCCATACACATCGGATAACATAGTCAATTTCTAAAGAGAGAAAGAAAATAACAAATACAAGGAGAAATACACTTAATCGGGTCGTTAGCATCGAAGTCGCCATTGAACTGACATCGGAAAGTCACCCCTCCACAGGTCTTCTCATGATGGAGAGCTTGCCTCCCTCTTCATGCTCTCCCAAAGCTCCTAAATTTTTCCCCAGCCAAAACACACTAAAACTTTCATCAAACCTTGTTATCATAAAAATGAAGAATTTATAGCAAAAAGTAGGGTTCAGGGTGAGTTGTTAATGTGTCATAGCCACGACTTGGTATGTCACAGGTGTAACACACCTTCTCATGCCCTTATAGGTGTGAGCACCTACATGGGCGTGAGAAATAACTCATGCCCATACAACACACATGTATGAGGGAGTGATTAGCCCTCTTATAATTGTTTTATTCTCCAACCAACACTCTAAATGCAACCCTATCCTCCTTCAGTTTCCAATATTTTATATCCATAAAATTCACGTTCTTATGTTAGTGAGGCGGAGGTGACTGCACAACCATGAGTGATGCTCATGGCTGTGCAATAATTTCAGCATGCTTTATCCTATTCTTTTATGCTTTATTTACTCCAAATGCAACTATCCAATTTCCCAGCTGTCACATACTTTTTGTTTTCCCTTCTTTATATTCCCAAGCTAGGTTAAAATGCATGGGACAATTGGCTCCTTTGGTAGCATGACATGTCTCCATCTTGTAATCTATGGCTGTTGTAATTCACTCACAATTGTAACAAAATTCCAGCAAACCATGAGTGGTTTTTATGCTCTTCATTTTTCATCTTTCTTGGTAATTTCTTGCCTTCTTCTTGCTTTAATCACTCTAATATTCATCATTCTTGTTATATGAAGAGAAGTGGATATAAATATTCGAAAAACGACCCAAATATAGTACTTTTAACTCACTTTAGCTCCCTTACTTCTAAATTGTGCTTAAAACCACATATGAGTCAAAGTGATTATCTTAAACAATTTTATGTCATTAATCGCTAAGTATTATGGAATAAATATACAATCAATTAAGCACATATCAAATTCCCATACATTTAGTTTTTGGCTGTCCTTGAGCAAAACATCAAAATTAAGCTTATAGATCTAACATTTACTTAATTTTCATATTTTCCAAGACTATATAATCGTAAGCAAAGATCAATGACTTTCAAAATTTATAGTAAGAATTTAACATTCAACGCTTCTACTCATGATCAATCAAAATTCAATACCTTTGAAAACTAGGCAATCTAATGGTAGATTTGAAAAATGTGTTTAAAGAAGAAATGTTCTCGGATACAATCAACACCATTCACAATCAAGACGTTCCACAACTTTCTATATCATTTCATTTCTCCACCACTAAGGTTCACATGCAAAATCATGGATCAAAGGACTTTTCAATGTGGGCAAAATAAGGTGAGATATATTTGGTCATGTAGCATGAAAGTCATTTAAGCTAATGAAACAAAAGCAACACTCAATGAGATATCAAGTGCACAAGTTAACATTCATTCAGAATTAGGTACTGTCAACTATGGCAAATGCAACAATTATATTTTACAACTCAATTAAACTCTCTCACACAAATCATATAAAGCATAACTAATCAGAAGGGATTACTCATAAAGATTGATGATAACACTACTCTGAAACTATAAAGAGTGAACCTTTCAAGACAACATCTACCTCATATCTAACATATTCAAATAACTCATTCATTTCAACATTAAGAGGAAAGATTACTCATAAATAACTTTAGAACACATATGCATTTCCTCCTTAAGACTTTTATTTAAACTTTTTTTCTTTTTTAATCTTTTACTTTCCCCTTTTTCTTCCTTTCTTTCCAAACATTGAAAGAAAATACATCAATATGGGAATTTCAATAATATGACATAAAATAACATCCCAACATTATAATCAACCCACACATATGTACACCCCCACACTTATACTTTTGTATATTCACAAACTCAACAATCAATAAACGTTCCATTAGCTTTAAGGCTTGAGAAGGACTTTTGGTTAGGTTTAAAGCATGTAATGTGATTAATACAAAAAGAAAGGCTGCTTATCAAAAGGAAAATCATATAATGGGTAGGCTATTTAGCTAATATAGTTTGGAAAAATAAAGAATGCCTTATCATTTTCATGTTAATGCATGTGATAAAATGCATGTTAATCAATGTTACCATATGATTCCTTTTACACCAAATTTGTACCATTAGTGAAATATAGTACTTTTACTTATCATCGACAAACTAGTATAATAAATCACATTGACATGGAATGCAGAAAGTTCCCTATGCATCAGTTCATTCCATTGACAATTTATTTGTGGGATTTGATTACCAAACGAATTTTATTTAACATGGTAATTTTGTGATATATTGGATTTTTAGAATTAAACTGTTAACATTAATTCATCGCAGAATGTCGATGTGGCGACTGGTTTCTAATGGCAAAAATGAGCTCTGCTGGGAGGAATGTGGGAAAATTCTACCTAGTATAAAAAAAATCAGTGTTGATATTTCACCATCCTACACTAATCACCGTTTGCCTTTCATGACTGATCTTCTTCTTCAAGGTTTTTAATATCATCTGAATTATCTCTCTTCCTTTAAGTATTTGTATCTTACTTGCATCATAGTAAGCTATTAGATGAATGTTTGATTGTGTATACTATGTTTTTTGTAAAGCTTACTCCAATCTTCAAGAAAACATAGATGAAAATGGAAACGGTGGCAATATCCCAAGGGTTGGTACAAGATTAGGGCAATCAATTGTTTTTATCAATCGTCAATTCCAGTTACTATATATGTTCAATCAAGTATGAATGTGTTTGAATTTGGCTTTGTAATATAGTTTGCCTTAACTAGCTATTTAACTTCCATACGAATTTTGTCTTAGGTGAAACGCATCGCACTGGCAGTTCATCTAATTCTGTGATCCATACTGGATTCGTTCACTGTAACGTCTACAAATTTAGCTATAGCTAAGAAGTTGTTTTAAGAAGGTGTCAATAACCCATCACCTAAGGGAAGATCTTTGACATTTTCAATTGAAGCCTTTGAAAGTGCAAAGACTTTTCTTGGGAATCTATACATAGCGAACTCATTTACTTTTGTCAACCCTCATGTCACTTGGAATCCAAAAAACATATCATTTCATTTTTCTTTTCGATAGAATAAGCGTAAAACTTTATTTATTGTTATGTCTATAAGAATTTTGGAAATAGCCTCTCTACTAGTTAGGGTAAGACTATGTACTATTGAACATCTCCAGACCCCATATATTAGTAAGATTCATATTAGGTGCTTATGTTATTGTTGTTGTAGTTGTTCTATGTCTATAAAAATTGTTAAACTTCTAATTACAATCATATACTACTTACAAGCATACATCATTATATTATATTGCTTACAATTTTCAATTATTTATGTATTATTATTTTATTATTAATAAATATTAATGATTAAGAATAATAGTCAACTTAAATTTATTAAAATTTGATCTTATTATATGTAAGATTTTAGGTGATTTGTATATCTTTTAATATCCAAAAATAGAATTTATAGAGTTTTTATGCATTAACTATAAACAAATTAAAAAAAACGTAAGTCAAAAATATGAAAATCATATATATATGTCAATTATAATTAACCTTAGGATTATTATTTATTAAGCATACTTACCATTAAAAATTTAACAAATTAACATTATGAATACATAATTCTTTAATTTGCACTTTTTCCAATGATTTCAAGGTTTAGTTGCCAAAAGTTTACATTTGGCGATGAATTATACATTTCTTCGCAAAAAGTTTAAATACTTACTGACATTTTATGTTGTCGGTGCCAAAGGCTCGATCTTTGGCAATGACATGAATAAACCGTTACAAAATTAGCCATTTTTAGCGACAATTCTTAAAAATCATCGCTAAATAATCTGCTTTAGCGGTGCTATGAGTTGGTATCTAATCCCTCTTGTTTCTCATGTTTAATTGTCTTGTTGGATGGTAAAATTGTTTAACTACAATACAGGAAGCTACGACTTCAGTTAAGCAATGAACATCTTCACATCCATTCATTCAACTTGGCCTACTAATGGGAAGATTGGACTGAAAAGTTCACTTAATTTATAGGAATCATCACCGTACCGACACTTTGGGCTTAACTTAATAGAAATTTGAGTAAGATTACATATATAATCTTACTCAAATTGGCAATTTGCAAGAATATAAAATTATAAGAAAAGAGCGTGTTCTACGTTTGGCCATGATCACCGTTCCAATGCTACTGATTAGACTTAGATATTGTAAGCTTAATCCGATTGTCTTGCCGTTTCAATATTAGCAATTTGCATATATAATTTCAAGAAAATTGTTGACTTTGGCATTGTTGGTTAAGGAGATTTCATAAGCAACTTAACCTTTAAATTATTAAGCCGTACACATTAATTTATATACCTTTCTATATTCAAAACATTCTCTTCTTACGGTTATATTTAAAAGTAAAATATTAATTCATTTTGGTGTTTTATATATATTTATATATATATTGTCTTCCTTAGACTTGAGATAAATTTATATATATATATATATATATATATATATATGTATATCTCAAGTCTAAGGAAGACAATAAAACATTTTAAGTAGTTTTTAGATTCACTTTTTTGAAAAATCATTTATTACATAAACAGTACAAATAACTTGTAAATTTTAATTTTTAAGTAGCATTGGCTTGTAAACGCAGCCTTCGGTGCGTACCATCTAGTATTTTATCTTTAAAGAATATCCAATCAGTGAGGGGATACAGAGTTACGAATTGAAGTTATCCCATTTCACAATTCAAAGAAGATGCGCTTACCTTATCTACAAAATGGGTGGAATGGGAAAAGAATAAGGTGAAAAGAAAGGAAGATACTTCTTACTATCGTAACTAGGCAAGCTTTTCAACAGTTTGCATTGCAGAGGATGAGTTCTTGACAATGTTATGAATACCGTACCGGATTCGGTATCAGATTGGATTCTGATACTGTACTGTATTGGTACCGGTCAATACCGGATACTGTTTCGGGTAATTTTTTAAATTTATAAAATAGTTCCTAAATTTTTTTAAAAATTGCAAAATAGTCTATTGTCATATTGTATAGTTGTACTGTATATTTTTAACCTGTCTCTAAAAATCAAAATAATAAATAATAATCACAATTAATATGAAATAATAATAATTTTCAGATATTTCACAT
>JAOSBN010000004.1:30433312-30446083 GCA_027563595.1 Erythroxylum suave | reverse complement strand
TTATGTCATCATATAATACACATCATTTCACTATTAACCATATAACATCACATAATACTTTGTTCACTTATTCTACATTTCAGATTCAGATAAGTCAAATAGTTTTTTTTGATCATTTAAAACACACATATCAGTTATATATGCAATGCTCATGAGAATCACTTTCAATTGTTATTGTTGTAACCGAGTGCCTATAAATGTCCCGAATCCATTGTGGATATCTCTCTCATTAATAGCTATCCCTTATCCGTTAGGGATACAAAGCTCATTATACATAGTGAGTCAGAGGCTCTTACCACATTCTGAGTTTTAAGCTCTTTTTCATTTTCTAAGCTTTAAGCTCTTTTTCGGTGGCTACTCCGATCACAACAACCTTTATCTTTCATGCATTCATGTAATGAAATGCACTAGATTCACATATTATCAAACAATCACTAGTGCTCGATTTTCCATATTCACATTCACATATATTTATCAGATTGATGTTCAGCATTCAACAATAATGTTGAGAATCACTTATTTTGGTCCAATTCACATATAATGAGTACTTCTATTTCTCACATTTATCAAACTCCTCGGATGGTTAATGCCTAGAATTGTATCAATCACAGTCACATTTAGTATTGATTCAATATAAAATTTAAAATAGAACAAATAATGAAAGTGAGACCATCTAGGTTGACTCACTAGTACGCTCTAAATTAGTGTTTACTTGCATAATTCAGAAACATCTGGATGTAAATGTTGAATCTTGTATGTCAATTTCATAAAACGCACATAGTGTACATACATTATTAATTGCACAATCATATAAACATTTCATTATACACATATGTGTATGTGTAAGGTATAATGCATGCTCATATTGACAATTTGGGATATATTTCCTAAATTCACTTCTCAAGATCATTCACATTTCATAACTCACATATGTCTAAATTGAACTTAGGTTTATACCTTAATTGTACAAGATTATTCTAAGTTCATCATTCTATCATTCACTAAGGTTATTTAAGCATTAAAGATCATAAAACATCCATTTTATCATTCATCTTTACTTAATACCCAACATTCATCTTCTTGAATCACTTTAGCCATCATAGGCCACTTTAATTCTTATATCATCACCAATTTTCCAGATTTGAACAGCTAATGTATAACATTTCATTCTTAAATTTATATCCTCAATCATCATCCTAAACATGTCCCTCATTTGTTTACTTGTTCAAGCATTATTCTAGGTTCAATACAAGCTTCATTCAAGCCTAAAAGCATCATAGAAAAACTTCCTAACCATTAGTTGTCCCAAACCACATTTAAAAGAAACATATTGAATGTCTAACCAATTCCCAAGTTCATGGAAAATTCCCACGATCGTGGGATTTGTGGCTAGAAACTTTTTGCCTTCATTAGGCATTTCCATTTTTCATATTTTCCAACTCTATTTTCATGTCAGTTTTGTATGACCTTTATGATCTAGAAAATGAGGTATTTAGGCAACCCCTTCTTCTAAACAAATGTTCCTCTATTTCTTAGGTTTCTAATGACATCAAATTCATGCATTTTGGTTCGGTATTATGCAAGTTATAACTAAAATACTACACACTATTCTCATACCTCGACACAATTCTTAACTTCAACCCAAATTTCAAGACTCTTAAGGATAGAATTCAAATTTGATTCCTTCGTGAAAATTGTAGCCATATATATCTAGTTCAATTTAAATAAAAAAGAATCCCATTTATATTTCTACAAATCCAGATGTGAACAAAATACATGTTAATGTTCAGTAAAAACACTCCATTTAATATATTTCAACACACATTTAACTTCATTCCCATCTTAGTTCACCTCTTTTACTTAGTTTATCATTTCTAACTCATGTCCTCATTATTTCTTCTTCATTCCTACTTCCACTTCAACTTAATATCATACATAAAAATTTATGATCTCTGTTTGATTATTAAGCTGAAAATAGGACATGTAACATTCATTTATAAAAATCCATTTTTCTACACTTCTTTCAACCCCATCTTAGGACTCATTCTAACTCTAAATTATCACTACATGAATTTGAATCATAACTCAACATAAATATAAAAGCAAGACATGAACTTATCCAGTTTTTTTCATTCACGTCCAACACATATATCTCCATCTTATGATCATATGCCCTCTAACCATCATTATATATGCTTCATTCAACAAATCAAGAAGAGCAAATCTTTTGACTTACTTGTTTACTTCAAGATCTTCAAAAGTCACCTAACCCTATTTTTCCCATCTATCGTACAACCATCATCTTTCAAGGAGTGATTTTGGGTCATTTTGTAGTAAGATGAAGAGGACAACAAGGATCTTGAAGTGGGTGGTTTTATTTTTAACAAAAATCAAGGTGGTGAAGGTGGAGAGCAAAAATCATGAATGGAGAAGAAGAAGAAATGAAGAAGATGCTTATTGAAAAAGCTTATGAAGAGAGGAGCAATAACAAGTGAAAGACCAAAATGGTGGGTCTTTCACTTAATAAAATCATGGTTAAACAAGTGGTGTGGCAAGTGACACTTCTCACTTGCCAAATGTTACTTTCTCATGGTCCAATTTTGGGTCTTTTAAAAATGCTAGTCAATTTGTCTACCAATTCTAATCCAATTGACTCCCAATTTTAAATGACATGTGTCATTAGTTCCCAATACCACTTTTCAATAATTCTACTACCATTTGATATTTATTTCTACTACCATTTAACAACTTTCCTGCCATATAGCATTTTTCCTAGTCCAAAAATTACTCATAATTCTAGAAAATTCTCAAATTTCTCCAAAAATTTTAAATCAATAATTTAATTCTCCAAACCAATTTTCAGAACAAAATATTCACTATCCACATCATAATTAGATTAAATCAATCATTTATACTCGAAAAATTTCAAATGAGTGCATGAACAAATTATTATAAAGTAGGTAATAATCAATGTCACGTATATGATATTATTTTATACATGAGTATGAAATGCATTTCTCTAATCTCTCATTGCAATTCTTATGTACAGTATTTCCGGGCTCTAACCCTAATATGGGAATAAAATGTTACAATTCTCCCCCCTTTAATAAATTTGTTCCTCGAAATGTTTATCTGAGTCATTAAAAACAAAGGAAGGGGTAATGTTTTCTCCGTTTCCCATTTAACTTCGTCACTTGAATAATTTCTTCCAGTTGACTATAATCGATGGCATCACTTGGTCTTTCAATTACTTATTTAGATGTCCTTCTCTCTTATTTGATGCCTTAATGTATCTCATATTACTCGCAAGTTTCACTTCCTGAGGCGATAATACATCTATGTCATATCATATCGATATTTCTTAACATACTCATGTACCATTGTGGATTGATATATCTTTGTTGATGAGACAAACTTAAGTTAATGGCCCTTTGGTCTCAGTAACTTTATATGAACTAATACAATTCGAGCTTAACTCCCCTTTCTAACAAATTTTAGCACACCTTGCCAAGGTGTACTTTCAAAAATACTTTATCTATCTCTTTATATTCCATATCTTCGGTGTTGATCCACCTAACTCATTTGTCTTTCTTGAATCATTGAATTTCTACTACAGATTCATTTCACTTATCAATAGCATATTGAATCAATTCTAGCCTTTAACTATTCTTAGGCCTTCTTCATCTCAATATAGAGGCGGACGACTCATTTTGTCGTATACGCCTCATACAATTTCAAATTCAACCTCTTAATTATACAGTGTATAGTCATACTAAGATTACAGTGATAATGATTGTTACCATCAATTCAATCAGAACTGTATATTGATCTCATATTCCTAGGAACTCCAAAATATAAGCTCCAAGTATATTTCCAATAGTTAAAACTGTTGACAAATCAAACATTTAATCACACATTCAGTCACTTGTTTCTTTATCCCTGGCCACTTAATGCTATTGTAGCATATTACTACTAAGATGTATAACATCAATTGTTGTGTATGCTTCCTCTAAAATTCTTTTCTCATTCATTTATATCGGGTATACATGCTCTTTATACATGCTCTTTACTTTGATCACAATGTATCCCCCTTTTTTCCAATTTAACTCAAATTTCAAATTCATTTTCAATTTTTCAATATTATTTCACAATTTCTAAATCCTCACTTTGGGTTTTCCTAGTCCTTCTATGCAAAACTAATCTTAATTTCAATGTAGTTAATGACACTTCATTTTGCCCCAATTTTAACTTAATTATTTTATACTCTTATTGCACCAGATTCAGTAACCTCAATATTTGAATTTGTACTATTCTGGCATTGGATATTTTTCTTAATGCATTAGATTACAAAACTAGCTTTACTGTATAATACTTGTTTATACAATCAAGATCCTTCAGTAATTATATCCATTATCTCAATCTTGTATCCAATTCTTTCCAACTCAATCATCATCTCAACTATAATGAACTGTATATAACCAAAATATTTCACCGTACATATAATATCTCCAAATTTTTTTGATTGCAACAAATTCTAAGTCATATGCCAAATAATTTAACTCATGAGACCTCAGCTGTCTCGATGCATATATGTAATCACTTTACTATGCTGCATCAGATTACATCCAAATCTTTAGTGTGAAACATCCTTATATATTACATAACCTTCAGATCCAAATGAAAATAGCTAACACCGGTGTTGTAATCAATCGGTGTTTTTATTTCCTCAAATTTTCTTTTTACATTGGGATTCACTCTTATGGAACTTGGCATCCAATTATTTTTCCTTAATGATAAGTAAGGCTAACCTCAAGTGTTCAAATTATTCTTCTCAACTTTTCAAATATATTCCATATATCATCTATGATCACAGTCACTAATATATCCAAATAAAATTGGAACACTTTATTCTTTATTGCCTAGACTATTGTCTGGGGCATTCATCAACCCAAAAGGTATCACCAAAACTCAATATGCCGATAACTAGTTCTCGAAGTTCTTAAATAACTAATTTCTCAAATTAGGAAATATTATTTCATGATTTTCTCACTCTCTTGACTGACTTCTTTTCTCAAATGAATTTCTCCATTCATTCGACTTCCCTATTTTCTTATCGACTTATTCTAATGTTTGTCCATTCATAATAGTTCCTCCACACATTTCAACTTATTCACATGTCTCAATTTTCTGAACATCACCATCAAATCTAACTTGCATCTCCTAATATATTTGCATAAAATGTAGTGTGGACCTAAATTCTCCTCACATTAGCAATAGTGTTACCTCAATTTCAAGAATCTAGTCACGTAGTTAGATATTTTACATCAAAAAAAATGCATGCAATCTCAGTAGCATATTCGACTTCTTATGCTTGAGCCTCAATCAGAAATGGAACTCCAATATTCTCTTCTAATTTATTCAATAATTAGTCATTCCTAGCAATCAAACATTTGACTTACACAGTATAATTCAATGAAAGTATCCATCAAAGAATATTTCTATTCCTCAATCATTGTACTCTTTACATATTTTTTATTAGTCAACTTTATTCATTATTGCTTTTTGACTATTCATAATACCCCAATAAGATCAATTTCAACAATTCACAATATCTCAATAGGATCAATTTCTAGCATACCTTACATGATTAGAATACTTTTTATAATAAAGCTCAGTAAATCCATAAACACATCCATTTACTCTAATACCTTGGTATATACCATCAAGATTATTTCATCTTATCTAGAGATGTATTTTCAACAAGTCACCAATTAATAACTTATGCTAAGGATACCTTAATCTCAATTGACAACACTTCTCCCTTTACTCCTGTCCACGATCGTGGGGACTCTGCCATGATCATGACAGAACTAATTAATCTTAGCCATGATCGTGGGGACTCTGCCACGACCGTGTGCTTCTTCTTTTTCCTTGAATCCATCACACATAGTAACATCATTTATACTTTCAATCTATCCCCAATTGATCATCATAAATGCTTTCATGCATTACTTTGATTCATCTTAAAATTTTAACTATAGGGATTAAAACTTAAAAGCATTCAATAAGTAATGGATCACTTCCTATCTCATATCCAAGTATATGATACATATTTGCTTAATGTCATCATTTGTCAAAGTAATAACATTATCCAACATAAACTCACAACAACAATTGAACTTAACCTAGTGGACTTTTACTTATCTCGTTATCATTTATCTCATCTTCCAATTATACTTTATTACATCTTCCATATGTATATTCTCAATCAACTTAGAATTATAGAAGCATAGTCATCATGAAGCTTTGTTCTCAATTCCACTGTTATATTCTTACATTAAATCAAAAACTCTTATCACATTAATCAAATAACCATTTCAATTCCAATTTCAACCTCTCTAGGTTATAGAAAGAATTTGGTTTTCTTTCAACCTTATTTGTATACTTTAAGTTTTTGGCCATTTATGCTCATATCTCTACTTCTCTCAGTCAGTCCTATATATATATATGTATACACAACCACAACACAATTCTATTATCATACTCGATGACACATCCACAATGATAAATGATCTGAACCTTTATCTATCATATCAAACCATGTACTATTTTTCATTTCTAGATATCCGCAAAATTCCATTTTCTCACATTCTAACAAATCATCAATGTTCTTATTACTTCTTACAACTCAATTCTTAACTCATGCTCATGTGTGCGACTCCTGTATATGTGACTCAGACTGAGGATCAGTTGCCACTGCTTACTATTACATGTCTAAAATGCTTGTACTTCGACACATATCTTGAAAAATGACCATATAAGATACTAAATCTGGGCTCTAAAACCAAATTGTAATGCCCCACTTCCACCGAGCATGTATCCATACAGCTCGAGGGTATTTGGGCACACACCCTGTGAAAGCGATGCGTTAGAGCAGTCAAACAACTCATTGCAATTTTTTTTCAAACATCACACGCATTTTTTGAAAAACTAATAATAAAAAAGCCCATTTTATTCATAGACATTTTTAATTTACAATGTTACAATCAATATACATCTCATTAAAAATTTCAATAGTCACTTGAGCCGTTACAGATACAAAACATTTTTAGTCATAATGTCATTATACAATCATTCACATACTTATTGAACAGTATTTGTGAATACACAATTTAATACAGAATAATAAAGTACAAATGAAGACTACAGCTGATCCCGACCTCTATCTTTTATCTGATTGCAATGGCTAAACTCCAATTTGTCTAATTGGAGATCTCCCTGAGCCTAAAAAAATGTTGCAATATTGGGTTGCGTTTTGCGAACTCAGTGAGTGGATCATCCTCAATGGCTCACTTAGTCACATAACACTTAAATTCATGCTTAAAATTCACATACACTTCATGTCATCATATAATACACATCATTTTACCATTGACCATATAGCATCACATAACACTTTGTTCACTTATTCCACATTTCACATTCAGATAAGTCAAACAATTCATTTTGATCATTTAAAACATACATATCAATTATATATACAATGCTCATAAGGCTCACTTTCAATTGTTATTGTTGTGGCCGAGTGCCTATAACTGTTCCATATCTGTTGGGGATATTGGACTCATTAATACCTGTCCCTTATCCATTGGGGACACAAGGCTCATTATACATAATGAGCCGGAGGCTCTTACCACATTCTGAGCTTTAAGCTCTTTTCCATTTTCTGAACTTTAAGGTCTTTTCCATTTTCTGAGCTTTAAGCTCTTTTTCGGTAGCTACTTCAAGTAATGAAATGCACTACAATCAAATATTATCAAACAATCAATAGTGCTCAATTTTATACATTCACATTCACATTCACATATATTCATTGGATCGATGTCCGACATTCAACAATAATGTTAAAAATCACTTACTTTAGACCAATTCACATACAATGAAAACTTCCTATGTTCTTGCATTTATCAAACTCGTCAGACTGTTATGTCTGGAATTGTATCAATCACAGTCACATTCAGTAGTAATGCAATACAAAATTTAAAACAGAGCAAGCAATGAAAGTGAGACCATCTAGGTTGACTTACAATACACTCCAGATTAGCGTTTGCTTCCATTATCTGGAAATCTCTGGATACAAATGTTGAATCTTGTATGTAAATTTTTGCAACACACGTAGTGCACACATATTATTAATTGTACAATCACATAAACATTTCATTATACACATATGCATATGTGTAAGGTATAATGTAGGCTTATATTGACAATCGAGGATATATTTCCTAAATTCACATCTCAAGATCATTAACATTTCATAACTCACATATGTCTAAGTTGAACTTAGGTTTATGCCTCAATTGTATAAAATTTATTCTAAGTTCATCATTCTATCATTCACTAAGGTTATTCAAGCATTAAAGATCATAAAACATCCATTTTATCATTCATCTTTACTTAATTCACAACATTCATCTTCTTGAATCACTTCAGCCATTATAGGACCAATTTCATTTTCTATCATCACCAATTTTCCAGATTTGAACAACTAATGTATAACAATTCATTCTTAAATTTATATCCTCAATCATAATCCTAAACATATCACTCATTTATTTACTTGTTCAAGCATCATTCTAGGTTCAATTCAAGCTTCATTCAAGCCTACAAGCATCATAGAAAAGTACCTAACCATTGGTTGTCCCAAACCACATTTAAAAGAAACATATTGAATGTTTAACCCATTCCCAAGTTCATGGAAAATTCCCACAATTGTGGGATTTGTGGCCAGAAACTTTTTACCTTTATTAGGCATTTCCATTTTCCAAAATTTTCAACTCTATTTTCATGTCACTTTTGTATGACCTTTACGACCTACAAAATGAGGTGTCTAGGCAACAACTTCTTCTAAACAAATGTTCCTATATTTCTTAAGTTTCTAATGACACCAAATTCATGCATTTTGGTTCGGTATTATGCAAGTTATAACTAAAATATTACACATTATTCTTATACCTCGACAGAACACAATTCTCAACTTCAAGCCAAATTTCAAGACTCTTAAGGACAGAATTCAAATTTGATTCCTGTTTGAAAATTGTAGCTATATGTCGCTAGTTTTTTCTCTAAATCAAAACTAATCCCATTTAGATTTCTACAAATTAAGATGTGGCCAAAATACAGACGTATGTTCAGTAAATACACTCCATCTAACATATTTTAGCGCACATTTAACTTCATTCTCATCTTAGTTCACCTCTTTTACTTAGTCTATCATTTCTAACTCATGTCCTCATTATTTCTTCTTCATTCCTACTTCCACTTCAACTCAATATCATACACAACAATTTATGATCTATATTTGATCACTAAGCCAAAAAGAGGACATGTAACTTTCATTTACAAAAATCCATTTTTTTGCACTTCTTTCAACCCATCTTACAACTCATTATAACTATAAATTATCTCTACATGAATTTGAATTATAAATCAACATACACATAAAAGTAAGACATGAACATATCCAGGTTTTTCTCATTCACGTCTAACACATATAACACCATCTTATGATCATATGCTCTCTAACCATCATTATATATGCTTCATTTAACAAATCAAGAAGAGTAAAGCTTTTAACTTACTTGTTTACTTCAAGATCTTTAAAAATCACCTAACCCTAGCTTTCCCACGTATCTCGCAACCATCATCTTTCAAGGAGTGATTTTGGGTCATTTTGTAGCAGGATGAAGAGGACAATAAGGATCTTGAAGTAGGTGGTTTTATTTTTAACAAAAATCAAGGTGGTGAAGGTGGAGAGCAAAAATCGTGAATGGAGAAGAAGAAGAAATGAAGAAGATGCTTATTGAAGAAGCTTACGAAGAGAGGAGCAATAACAAGTGAAAGAACAAAATGGTGGGTCTTTCACTTAATAAAATCATGGTTAAACAAGTGGTTTGGCAAGTGGCACTTGTCACTTGCCACGTGTCAGTTTCTTATGATCCAATTTTGGGTCTTTTAAAAATGCTAGTCCATTTGTCTACCAATTCTAGTCCAATTGACTCCTATTTTTAAATGACATATGTCATTAAATCCCAATATCACTTTTCAATAATTCTATTACCATTTGATATTTATTTCTACTACCATTTAATAATTGTCTTGCCACTTGGCATTTTTCCTAGTCCAAAAATTACTCATAATTCCAGAAAATTTTCAAATTTCTCCAAAAATTTTAAATCAATAATTTAATTCTCCAAATAAATTTTTAGAACAAAATATTCACTATCCACATCATAATCACATTAAATCAGTCATTTATACTCAAAAAATGCCAAATGAGTGCATGAACAAATTATTATAATGTGTGCAATAATCATTGTCAAATACATGATATTATTTTATGCCTGAGTATGAAATGCATTTCTCTAATCTCTCATTGCTAATTCTTATGTACGGTATTTCCCGGCTCTAACCCTAATATGGGAACAGGATGTTATAATAAGGGCATTTTTTAGTTCTTAATTATGCCCTTTGGATTAACTAATGCCCCTGCTGCCTTCATAAGCTTAATGAATAAAGTCTTCAAGCCTTTCTTAGACCAATTTATCATAGTCTTTATTGATGATATATTGGTTTATTCCAAGAATGACAAAGAGTATGAACAACACTTAAGGATTGCCTTGGAGACATTGAGGAAGAAAAAGTTGTTTGCCAAATTCGATAAATGTGAATTTTGGCTAAGGGAAGTGGTGTTTCTTAGATATATAATTTCAGAGAAAGGAGTACATGTAGATCCAAGGAAAATATAAGTTGTAGTTAAATGGGAAGCGTTCAAGAATGTAGCAGAAGTGAGGAGTTTCTTAAGTTAACTGGTTATTACAGAAGATTTATAGAAGGCTTTTCCATGATAGCAGGCCCGCTCACCAAATTAACAAGGAAGAGTCAGAAGTTTATATGGACGAAAGAATGTCAAAAGAGCTTTGAGGAATTGAAGAATAGGCTCACAACTGCACAAATTCTAACCTTGCCTTCAAGTAGTGATGGATATATAGTATATAGTGATGCCTCAAAGAAGGGATTGGGGTGTGTGTTGATGCAAGAAGATAAAGTGATTGCCTATGCTTCTAGGCAATTAAAACCCTATGAGATGAATTATCCCACACATGGCTTGGAGCTGGCTGTCATAATTTTTTCACTAAAAATATGGAGACATTATTTATATGGAGTCACCACTAGGGTATTTACAGACCATAAGAGTCTTAAATATTTGATGAGCCAAAAAGAGTTAAATTTGAGGAAAAGAAGGTGGTTAGAACTACTGAAGGATTATGACATGATGATAGACTACCACCAGAGGAAAGCTAATGTAGTAATGGATGCACTGAGTAGAAAACCTACTATGGCACATGTGAAGACAGTATCCTTTCCTTTGTTGAAGGAATTAGCCAAACTTAAGGTGATGTTAAGACAAGTCGAATCTAGTTGTATATTGGCTAATTTTAGAATAAGGTCAGTATTGAATGAGAATATTAAGGAATAGCAGAAGCAAGATGAGTACTTAAGCAAGCTCAAAGAAAAAATTAAAATGTTAAGCCCTTAGAAATATAGATAAGAGTAAATGGATTGATGATGGTAGGCAACAGATTATGTATTCTAGACATGCAAGAGTTGAAGGATGAAATTCTAGATTAGACACATAATGCTCCATATGTACTGCACCCGGGGAGTACAAAAATGTATAGAGACTTAAAAGAGCACTTCTGGTATAGAGGAATGAAGAAAAATGTTGCAGAGTATGCTAGAAAATGCTTAGTATGCCAACAAGTTAAAGCAGAACATCAAGCACCTATTGACAAACTTAAACCTTTGTCTATTCCTGAATGGAAGTAGGAGAAGATTACAATAGATTTCTTGATGGGATTGCCAAGGACCAACAGGAAGCATGATGAGATATAGGTGATTATCGATAGGCTAACTAAGTCAGTATATTTCTTGCCAATTAAACAAATTGATTCGTTAAATGCCTTGGCCAAGAAATACATAGATCAAATAATCAGATTTCATGAGATTACGAATTCTATAGTCTCATATAGAGATCTTAGATTCACCTCTAGATTCTGGGAAAGTTTGCAAGAGGCTTTGAGAATCAAGTTGCATTTTAGAACAGCTTTCCATTTACAGATCGATGGCCAATCAGAGAGGAAAATAAGGACATTGGAGGCAATGTTAAGAGCTTTTGTTACAGACTTCAAAGGCTCATGGGATGATCTAATTGAGTTTGCTTACAATAATTCCTACCACTCAGGAATTCAAATGGCACCTTATGAAGCTTTGTATGGTAAGAGTTGCAGAACTCCTATTTGTTAGGATGAGGAAGTTGAGAGGAGACTTTTAGGACCTGAGTTGGTACAATCTACAATCGATAAGATTAATTTGTTAAAGCAGAGACTTAAGATAGCTCAAGACAGGAAGAAGAGTTATACTGACACACATAGAAAGGAAATGGAATATAAAATTAGGGATAAAGTATTTTTTAGAGCCTCTCTATGGAAAGGAGTTTTAAGATTTGGTAAAAAGGGAAAGTTTAGTCTAAGATATGTAGGCCCTTATAAGATTATTGAGAGGATTAGTTATCTAGCCTATAAGTTAGCCTTACCACTAGAGTTATCCAAGATTCACAATGTCTTCCATGTATCAATGTTGAGGAGATATAGATTAGATCCTTTACACATAGTCTAACCTTCAGAGGTTCAATTAAGGGGGGATTTGAAT
>JAOSBN010000004.1:30415931-30433212 GCA_027563595.1 Erythroxylum suave | reverse complement strand
CAATGTTGAGGAGATATAGATTAGATCCTTTACACATAGTCTAACCTTCAGAGGTTCAATTAAGGGGGGATTTGAATGAACAACAACTAATAGAGATTTTAGATTCAAAGAAAAAGGTCTTGAGAAACAAGACTGTAAAGCTAGCCAAAGTCTTATGGAAGAACCATGCAAAAGAAGAGGCAACATGGGAGTATTTGGAAGCCATGAAGGAGAAGTATCCACATCTAATTGCAGACTCAGGTAAGAATTTGAAGGACGAAATTCTTTAAGGGGAGGAGAAATGTTGGACCCTAATTTTTTTTATAGAATTTATTCTATTAAATTAACAAACATGAATAAAAATTAGAATTGAGAAATTAGAAACTGTTGGAGTTTAGTCATGAATAAATTTTATCTACATGTGTTTATATGAATTAAATAGAAATGTTAGAATTAAGTTGGTGTGTATTGGACATAAAAGAGTAAAAGAGTAAGTGGACGTTAAATCAAATGTGAAAGGGTAAACTTGGAAGGAGTAAATATGGTCTTAAATAAATAAGAAGAGAAATGAGAAAGAGGAAATGAAGAGTGCGTGAAGTGTGCTGGAGAAGCTAGGAAGAAAGGAAAGAAAAACGTAGAAGGACCTAGAAGAAGAGAAGGATAAAACAAACTAGAAAAAGGAAGAAGGAAAGAACGAAAAAAAAAAGAGAAAGAAGAAGAAGGAAGAGGATTCAGTTAAGCTTTAGGTAACCTTCTTCTTTTCTTCTTATTTGGGTAGAAAAAGGAACTAGCGAAAATGAGTTTTATGTGCTAAGAACGAAGGGAAAAAGGAGAGGACCAAGAAACCCAATTTTGATTTTCATGGATTTTCAACTAGATCTTAGTTATTCTAGCTTAGATAAACTAAGGGTAGCTTAAGTTCAAGCTCTATTTTTTATTATTAAAGCTTTATAGATTTTCTATATGTAAAATTTGTTTGTTTGAAGGGAACCAAGAAAATCCGAGCCAAGAGCAAGAGGAAAGGCAAGCTTGAGTTTGTATTTACAATCAATAAGGTGGGTAATGTGTTTATAGTTATTATGTGATGGCTGAAATCTTGCTTACTTGTATGCTAAATTGTTTGACTTTAAATTGTTTTGATTGTTGGAAAATGCACTATAATTTATTATTATGTTATGACTTAAATGTTTATTTTACGACATTTTTGCATTAATCAAAAGAGGGAAAAAGCACAAAAAGCATGAAAATATGAACATGTTAGGAAATGAGTTAAGCATCGAAATTTGATTGTGTTTAGGCAAGAGAGATACTATTTCGTTAGTCACGTGCACGTTGACTTAAAGCCTTCTCCTGGCTGCCCGCTTGTGGCATATGAGCTCCTAAGAAATGGACTTATTTAGTTCATGGTGTAAACTTTGGTTTCTCCATTTCAACCTATAGGATTCTCTCAAGCCATTATGTTTGTGCATTTCATTTTGATTTGTTGAGTATGGCATATAATTAAGTGTTATGTTTTAATGATTAAATGTACATGATACGATTTATGTGATAACATTTTTTTGACTATGAGTTTCTTTGAGTTAGAACTATGGATAATGTAATTGCCAAGATTAAAATGTGACAATATATATATGCCAATGGCTATAAACATATTAGCCACTGAGCTTTATAGCTCACCCTATTATTTTACACTCCTCAGTTGCAGAACGAGAAGATAATTGTTTGTTTGAATACTTTTGATAGCTTTATAAGCATATCAAGCATGAGCATTCATTTATATTATGTATTTTGCTAAAGATACGACCTTTGATATGTAATTAAAGCTATGTACAAACTTTGTTTGATTAAGCAACGAATGCAAGAGTTGAAGAAGTTTCCTTTTTACATGTTCAAAAACTACTTCTTTCTTGAGTTGTAAGCTGTTGTTAGAAATAAAATAGAATGTAGTTATATGGCCTTGGTTAGCTTTAAAATAAATTGTTATGCTAGAGGTCATGTATAGTGTTTAGTGGATCTGGGTCTTTTGGAAATGCAAAAGCTCACAACAGGAAAAAGACAATAAAGGAGATACAGTTGCAGCACTACCTAGGTAGAATTAATGACTCTAACTTCCATGAATAAACTGTATTAATCTAGGCAAAATTAGACAAAGTGGTCTTCAGAAAAATTGTAGTTCGTCCTTTTATCTTTCCAACAGTATATCACATGAAAATTTTGGACACTAGACAAAAGATATATGGCATTTACACGATAACATCATTGGTGTTGACAGAGGCTGTAGCACTATCCCTAACCAAAATTTCTGTCCTATTTTTAACGATTAAATTGTATTGCTGTAGGTTGAATCAGCAATTTTGTCTTTATAGAAGTTGTAGCTTATCCTCTTAGCTTTCCAATAACATAAAGTTTGAAATTTTTGGACATCAGAATTGAGAAATATGATTTTTACAAGTTTAAGTGCACATTAGGACTATGCGATCATGCATTGACCCTTCAATCATGGGAGTGCACGCCTGTGCACTGACCCTTCACTAACGAGAGTCCATGATCATGCACTACCCCTTCAATCCTAGGAGTGGATGATCGTGCTTGTGCACAATCATGATAGATTCCTTCATGTACGATCGTGCATTTATGCACGATGTTGACGGGTTAACTTGCCAAAATGGGGTTAAACACACGTTTTTAAGTTTCTCATTACATTACGAGAGGATTTGTAAGCTAGGAAAGTGCTGTTAGTGAATTTTGCCAAGCTGACATGCTTTGCAGAAACTGAAATTTTATTTATTTGAAGAATGATTCTTAATAAATCCTGATTTTTGTAATGGCTAAAGTATTTTTCTATGTGGGTGTCCAAGTATTCTATGTATAATATCAAGAGAAGAACAATTAGTTGAGTGCGCACGACCTAAATCAATATTTTCATTAACTTGGAGAACCAAATTCTTACATTTTGTAGGTTGGTTCAACATGACTTGACCAAATTCAGAATTTGAAAAATTAGAAATTGACTTAGCTTTGTTGTGAAAAGCTAAAAGAGTGGTGTTGGATTAAGACTGACTTTTGAGCAGACCTTTTTTTCTTTCAACATGATAAAGGACATCCTAAACAGTTCCTTAAAGCACCAACCTCCCCTTTTGTCCTTTCCAAAGCAATATTTGTTAATGAACAAAACTGTCACACTACGATCAAAAACAAGCTTTGAAATACTCAGCAAATTTTTTTAATAGAGGGAACAACTAGAACATTCTGCAGTTCAAGAGTATTTAATTTCAGTTTAATATGATGAGATATAGGAAGAGCTTGTCTTTTACCTATAATTACCTTCTCAGTACCTCGATAATCTTCCTTTAGGGTCAGATTGTTGACATCACTGGTGATATGTGTCGCACCACTATCTAACTACCAATTCACTCGATAATCTTCCTTTAAGCTCAGATTGTTGACGTCACTGGCGATATGTGTCGAAGCAATACTATCTAAATAACAATTTAAATCAGTAGTAAATTCTGACTGAGGACACTGAGATGTGAAACTATTTAAGTTGACATCATATGCCTAGTTGTTTTAGCATTGGTTGCTCTGTGATGACGGAGTAAAGTTTCAATCAAACCTGTGCCAATAGAGTGTCCATAATTCAAATATAATTGACAGGTTGGCTTGTTTCCAACATTCTGCCTTCTCCCTGAATTTTTTTGTTTTGATTTTCTTCTTCCGCGATTGTTTTGATTTACTGGTGAAAAATTACTCCTTGATTGTTGATTTTGAGAGAATGCTACTTAAACAGAGTTGATGATGTGTCCATCTAAAGCTGAATTAGCATGCAACCTTTCCAGTCGAGCTTTATGATTTAACAATAGAGTGTCTATCTCTTGTAAAGAGGGAAGTTCCTTTAGGGAGCTTGCAATGGAGATAATTGTCTCATATTCTATGCTTAGTCCTCCTAAAATCTTTAGGTCCAATTCTCTCTCAGACATAGTATATCCTACAAGGTTCAGGTGATCTGCATATTCACGCATCTTGTCATAATAATCTGAGATACTCAAAAATCCTTTACATTGATTTTGTATTTGAATTTTCACATTCAGGATTCATTATTGTGACTGTATTTTTTACATTCATTCAAGTGTTGTCCACGGCTCGTAAGAACTGTTGGATCAAGAAACTTTACAAAGAACGTTGTCTGAAATGGTTGAAAAATAGCTAACCTAGCAAGGTTTGATCATGCTTCTTCCAGAATATGTAATCATGGTTATATAAATCTTCAGTGTTATAAGAGTTTGAGGCAATAAATCTGATTGGCATGACTTTGGTTCCATATATGTACCCTTCCAGATCATTAGCCTTAATCGGAGGGATGATATGTGCTTTACAGGTTCTGTAGTTGGTCATATCCAACTTGGATGGAACTATAAAGTTGAATGAAGCCATGGAGAAGATGGATTGGGACGTGATGTGTCATTCAGAGTGAATGAAAGGAGGTGTTAATGAAACATTTTGGTTGTTTGAAGAATCAATATTTGACGGAGGTATTGTTGCTAAACATTTTGATCATTTGGTGAGGCCATCGAGAATCGTAGGCTCTAATACCAACTCAGAAAATAGAGGAATGACTTATTACATATGATGCTTAATCATTTTCATGGAAAAGCATAATAATTCATTCATTCATTATCAAATTTATAAATCATCATGTTACAAAAAGATTCCAGAATGGTAATAGCCATTGACACAGCTCTTGTAACAAACTTATGGAAAATAAACAATTTGTCTTCATCTTAGCACTTGATCTTTAACAACGTTCTTCTGCGCTAGCTGTGTAGTACTTAACCATGCATTAGTTTTCTCAACAATCATAGATTTCCTGTAACAATTGGCAAGCACCAAAGGTTTAGGTTTTTACCAGATCTTTGAATAGGTGTAACTATTGCTTTGGGGATTTCCTAGTTGTAGGTGTTTTTGAAACTTAAGTAAAACTGCCACTTTCGATATGCTCTAGTAGGCTCTAATCTCTGTGGAAACTAAAACTTAAATATTATCAATATGAATAAAACTATACAAGACTAGCATGACAACCATTATGTGAGTGCATATAAACATTTCATTCACTAATAATCCATGGATAAGAGTTTAAAGTAAATTTTGTTTTCTTTTTAAGATGAACAAGATGCTTTTGCAAGTTTAATGTAACTAAAATCTACAAAATCATATGCTAGCTTATTAAGCTTTTCTTCTTATTTTGGTGTCCCTGTCTTTTGGGACTATGTTTTGCCTTGCCTAAGCTCTTTTAGCAAAAACATGTAATATATTAAGAGCAAGTTCTTGAATGTTTCCCTACTTTTGACCCATAAAATTGTGAAAATAATATTTGTGGAATAAAATTGAAAAAATAAAAATTACTAGCTATTTTGTGCCTTAAATGAACTTACCCCTAAAAAATATGTGTGTGTGAACCAGCCCTTATCATTTCCTGAAGTACAAAACTATCCCAACTTGAGTAGTTGATGCATCTAGATATTGTAAACAAACTTTAAAAGGCTTTCTTCCTTTCAGCCTTTTCATATCATTAATTCTACTGCTGGTTTTTAGTTTTTAGTTTTTGCTTATAAAACAATATCTTTATATGAGTTTTTCTTTGTAGTTTTCTTTCTAAGTCTTAATAACTTACGAAATTAAATTTGCATTTACTGTTATTATTATGATAATTTGATTTATTATTAATTAAAGATATGCTAGTTATTTATTTTATATTAATTATTAATAAGAATTATAATTAATGTAATTAATTTTTGTTTTATTTTAAAATTTTATAATTAACCTGAAAATTTTAAATAATTCTAAAATTCAAAAATATACTCAAATGCCATAATTATTTAATAAATATATTTTAAAATTAAAATATCTTAAAAGCACATAAATTTTAAAATATTTTCTTATGAAATAATTTTTTAAATATTTATTTCTAATTGATAACTTTGGCTTTAATAACTAAAATATATATTAAAATAAAATTTATTTTTAAAATAAAAATTATTTAGTAAAATTAAATTTATTGACAAATTTTAATTAATATATTTGATTTTTATTAATAAAAATTTTAGTTAACGATCAAACACATTTTTGTTTTATAAATTTTTTTTTTAAAATGTTAAGAATTGAAAATAAAAAAAGACGCTAAATTAAATCCTTCACTCTTTGCTTTACTTCCTTCTTATTTTGTAGCTCAACATTGTGGGAAGCTTGAGTATCACACTCAGTTTGGGGACTTATCTTTGACCTCATAGTAATATGGTTAGATAATGTACAGTGTATGGAGCTCTTATTATATGGACCAACCATACCTCTAGCTTGACTACCTAAGGCTGGATGTGGAGAAGAACAACAGTTAAGAAAGCTATATATATCATGACTTCCCATTTCCCCTTTTATAAGCCATCCCCAGGTAACGTGTAGTATACAACAAACTTGAACTTCAGAAACAGATTACCTGTTTTTTATTATTATATCCTTATCATATTCTATGAACATCCATCAATTTAATAAATGAAGAATTGGTGATCTGAACTCCTATTCTAGACAGGTGCATGAATGAAGTAACTAAGGCATTAGCAATTAGCAGACCCTACCCAAATGGCAGGAATCATTTTAAAAAGAAAAGCGTAACTGTTCTAATTAATCTATATGATGTCAGAAAATAACATGGGGTGGAGCGGGGAATTTTCATATGTTTTATTATCCTTATTAATGAATATTCTCTATAACGGCTATATTTTGTGTTGGTGCTCCGTTTATCCTTCCTCTTACTATTCAAATCATTCCCTCAACGGTCCATTTCCATTTTCCACCACAAAACTACAAACCTCATCACTACACTACATAACCACCCCTTACCCACCTTCTTCCCCCTCCTTGTATCACTCTCACATGTTTATCTATATATCTACATATATATTCTTTCCCTTTCATTACTCTCTCTCTCTATCTATCTCGCTGCCTGGTCTTGAAAAACATGGAACCATGCCGTACCATCGATAGCTCTTCAACAACTGATGCTACTACAGTTCAACGTGTAACCAAGAAGTCGTCCGATGAGCTGCTGAGGAAGTTCGCAGACGATGACGAAGCTGGCAGTAAGGCAAACCCTCAGCAGCTGATGATTGTGATGATGAGAGTAGTGCCCAAAAGGAGGAAAAGAAGTACCAGAAGAGAATTTGATGATGGTAATACCTGCTTCGACATTAGTACTAGCGCATTAGCTGAGAGGAGCTCACTTCTTGCTCCTGTCATTAGGAAGCAGTCTGTATTGGTCAGGCAACTTGGGATTGGGAGGTCTCGCCTCAGAGTAATCAAGGATATCAAGAACAAGTCTGTCTTGGCCACGATTGAAAAGGTTAAGTCAATATGTACCTTTCAGTGGAGATTAAGTCATATTCTAATTAAATTGATTATCATATATTTGTGGGATTGTACTAAAAAGAACCTTTTATTTTGTAATGAAAGAATAAAAATACTTATCAAACAAGAGGAAAATGTTGAAAGCTCAGTTTATGCAAGTAGTATCAACTAAATGGTTATAGAGATGATGGGAATGCCAACAACTATTCGTTTCTTCGTTACTGATTTAGGATTAAGTTAATTTCTCGTTATTTTCAGGGATTTTTTTTAATGTGATATTAATCCTATTCAGTAAATTTGTGATGTTGTGCAGGCATGGCGTAAGACACTGGAAGGGGCATCAAGAGTACTTCTGGAGAAGCATTATAATCGACACAGGCGTTTGATTAATGATGTGGTATAACTTAAAATTCCTAATTAAGATATATACATATTTAATTTATTCTTTTATTTGGCAGTGACTACGTTCGAAGGAAAGTCGGTTGGTTTTCAATTATTCTAGTTAGTATGAGATTTACATTTCTATAAATTAAGTGTTCTTCTCCCCATTAATTAAGGAATAAATCTAATAGTATTCCAACTTAATTCTTTTCTGGAAGACTAGCTTTCCTGTTCTCTATTCTTTAAAGTTTAGACCCGTTCTTATAGTTTGATGAGATCATAAGGCTGTGGACTAGAAATATAGTTATAGCATACCGGACCCTGGTAGATCCTTTTAACTTATGATAATTTTTAAATTTACAAAACATATTATTTTTTTAAATAACTTAAATAGTATTATAGACCGTTAACACGTGCCCAAAAAATTGAAAACAAGTCTACCCATCTGGTAAATGATTTTACGTAATTTATTAGCTTTTTACGAAGTTTATTAAATGATTTTAGATAATTTTTTCGTTTATTAGCGTTTGAAGGAAGATAATGGTACCACAGTTAATAGCCCAATCGTTCCACTGCTAATTAGGACGTTACGTCCAGTAAAATAAAATTGCCACCTTATTTGGTAACCTGTTAACATGACATGCTGGAAGGCGAACATTATCCCATCCAATTCGCGAGCATCAGTGACAGTGGAACGTGTGTGTCTGGGGCGGAAACAAGCTGCACTTGTAACATTTAGATAGTGACACGTTACCTATAAACCATAAACCCCTCATTTATGGTCCCAAGTGATGAAATGTGGTTAGCAGTGTCTTTAATTAATTGCAAGGGCATGCATATCAATAATAAACATGATAATGAAGGTAAACCAGAAAGCATTAACAGCCTTGTGACTCCAATAATCTGTATGGGTTTCACATGCCGCATGTGTTTGCAGATTTCTGAAAATTACTCCCAACCAAACGGGCTGTACGGTACGTCAAACACCCACCAGCCTACTCCAATGTCACACGTTCATTTCAGGTTAACAATACTCATTTAATGAACGTACAAGTGAGGCAGAAGTCAGCACATATTTCAGTTAATATCTACAAATATATTATGATTATGTTAATATCTAGTATAATATTCTAAAGCTACAACATTCTCAACTCTTGAGCTTAATTACAAGTGTGCAGATTTTCTTCTTTTCCACTTATTTCTGGATTATTTGTAACTTAGTTTTCTCGGTGAATAAAATTAAACTGACTTAATTTATATTCAGTTTTCTTGGATAATAAAATTAAACTGACTTAATTTATATTGAAGATTGTTATATATTTAAACAACATAATTAAAATAAATGTTCCCTTAGAGCTTAGACCGTATCCATGCGTGCGCACGGAGTAACAGGCCACGTAACTAACGATTTGTCACCAAAAGGGCGAAAACAAAAGCACTACAATTTAAGAAATCACAGTTAAATGTATACTTTAAGACTAAGATTAGTTTACTTGGTAAATTATCAAAAATTTTAAGCGAACTGTCCTCTTTAGTGAAAGAATATAATATATATTATTGAACGTACACATAAAATTATATTCATAATATTAGGGGTAATATATCAATTTTAGGGGTTGAAAATTTTATATTGAGAAGAATATGATTATGGGGCAACTTTACGTAAACTTAAGGACTAATTAGTTAACTGGTGTGAAAAGAAATAAAAGGTAGGGAATAAAAAAAGACGCTTGATAATATATTATAATTTGAATAATAATATTTTTATATCTTATTTTAAGACAATATTCTATATTTTCAATATAGTGATGGATGAATTATTTCGACATTTCTTTATGCTTATTATAAATTTTATTACCATTTTTCTAAATGAACCGAGCACAATCTTAATTTTGTAAGTTAAGCGTTCCTAAAATTGCCTAATTATGTATGGCCTGTTAATAGGTAATGCTTAATTAATTTTCTTGTCCATGATTTGTGATTCGATTGAGAACTTCCTCATAGTACACTTATGATATTAACTATTTTATTAAATTTGCTAATATATATATAATACTGAAATTTCAATGTACTTATCATCTTGTTGTTTTTGGACAGCTAGCTCTAGCTAACCCCGTCCCCTTGGAATAGAAGGGTTGTTAAAGGAGAAAACAGATTAAATTGGAAAACACAGAAATTGATTGCTATAAAATTTTATCATTACTTTTGGGTAGTTACTTACTAAACCCATCCGACTCTCTCAAGTCTCAGGGTCTCGCCACTCTGCAACTTCTCCGCCCCTTTTATCTCACTACAACAGTCTTCTTTCTCTCTCTTAAACCCGTTAACCACCCATAACATCCAGATCTTCCCTTCTTCTTTAAGTCTCTCTAGAGTATTGTATGAGCCATCAATCTCTTGCATTTACTTGTTTCTGAATTCTTTATCTCTGTAATTTTCTCTCCACATTCCACTCTCATTCAAAGACTCTGCTTTGACCCTCTTCTCTTGCTCTCTCTCTCTCTTTTCATGTCTTTAAGTCTCTGTCTTTCACTTCCCTTTTGAAAGTTGACAGTGACCCATATCATCTTTTCTCCTCCTCGAGTTTCAATCTTGGGAATCTTTCCTTTCGGTGGGTTTTTGGTGTTATAAAAGAGAGGAAGAAGCAAAAAAGGTGGCTTTGTCTCGGAGGGAAATGAGGGATGTTCTCGTGGTTGACAAAAATAGTAATGGCGTGTTGGCGACCAGTGAAGCAATATGCACGTATGGGCGAGGATAATGATGATGATCTTTTCTTGGACGGTTCTTCTTCACTCCATAACTCACTCCTCTGGTCTAAAGAACTCGAAAAGCACACTTACGGGGAGTTCTCATTCGCTGTTGTTCAGGCCAATGACATTATTGAGGATCATAGCCAAGTGGAGACTGGTCGTGATGCCACGTTCGTCGGCGTCTATGATGGTCATGGCGGGCCCGATGCATCAAGGTTTATATGCGAACATTTGTTCGTCAATCTTATGAGTGAGTATCAATGTAACTAACCTCTTTGTTGGGTTTCCGGGGAGTTTGGTAATGAGCGTTTGATGTGACAGGGTTTTGGTGCTTCTTGTTTCGAGTTTTAGAGATTGAGCTCTGTTTCTCTTACTGCGTGTTAGTCTTTATCGGAGTGAAATCTTTCTTAATTGTCGGTTTCTTTGGATATACCTGATGAACTCTTTTATATGAATTATTTTGCTACTTACCGTTGTTCTTTTGTCTTTTATTGTGTGGAGAATTATTGCAGAAGAGGAGGAAAGAAAAACATTTGCCGACTCTAAATTCTTTTTCCTTCTATATTAATTCATGTTTTAGGATCATAATACCCTTCTCTTTATTGTTTCATTCTAAACAATGGAAGCTTAAGCAGGCTTAATATTCGTCAAGTGTAACTTTTCAATATTTTGTTAGAGATTGCTAGAGAAAGGGGAACCATAATCTCTGAAGAAACTCTAAGAAGTGCCTTCGCTGCAACGGAGGAAGGCTTTCTTACTCTAGTGCGTAGGGCATGTGACATAAAGCCATTGATTGCAGCAATGGGATCTTGTTGTTTGGTTGGGGTCATATGGAGGAGAACATTATATGTTGCTAATTTGGGTGATTCTCGAGCTGTAATTGGTTGTTTAGGCAGATCCAATAAGATAACTGCGGAACAGTTGACCAGGGATCATAATGCAAGTATGGAAGAGGTTAGGCAAGAACTTAAATCCTTGCATCCAGATGATTCCAATATTGTGATTTTGAAGCAGGGAGTTTGGCGTATCAAAGGTGTTATTCAGGTTTGGTTCTTTGCCTGTTTTCAAGCCCTCTTCTTTTCCATTTTCTTTTGTACTTATTTTTTCATCTTAAACTATAGCCTTGCCCTGCAACGTAACTTAAAGATCGCTTGACTTAACTTACTGACTATAAGAAGATAATCTCCACTAACGGTCAATTGATGAGTCTACCGATTATTTGAAACACTGTGGCATTTCAGACGGGTAATTCAAGGTCCTTGATTCACAGACATGAGTTTGCCTGCTAGATGACCAGCTTAATGTTAGAACACGGCTTTGTTCTTCCGTTTCTGGGTCGGTATTGCGGATAAAGTTTAACGGAAATATAATAAGCCTTTGACTTGAATAACATATTTGTCTCACAGTAGCACTTTAAAACTTGATTGATCATTTTCTACGTTTCTTTCATGTGGTGCTAGGTTTCTAGATCCATAGGTGATGCATACTTGAAGAGGCCAGAGTTTTCTGTTGATCCTTCATTTCCCCGATTCCGCCTGTCAGAACCAATTCGACGACCTGTGCTAACATCAGAGCCATCCATAAGCTCAAGGGCTTTACAACCCAATGACAGATTTGTGATTTTTGCATCTGATGGGCTTTGGGAACATCTCACCAACCAGGAGGCTGCGGAGATTGTCCACAAAAATCCACGACCTGTAAGTATTCTTTTGAATGAATCAAAATTGTGCTTTAAAAGATGTGTTGATAATGAATGGACATGTAAAATGGTAGGGAATCGCCAGAAGGCTTGTAAAAGTAGCTTTGAATGTGGCCGCTAGGAAGAGAAATATGAAGTATGATCAGCTTACAAAGGTAGAAAAAGGAAACAGGCGGAATTATCACGATGATATAACAGTAGTTGTCATCTTTATAGACCATGAACTACCAGCGGAAGGTACATCTGTGGAAGAGCTATCAATGCGAGGTTTTACTGACACTGTTACACCATCCGAGTTTAGCACTCTTCAAGGAGACCCACGTTGAGTTTCAATTTTTTTTTTTTTTCCTTTGAACAACATCTTAAAACATTAAGATGTTTTCTTTTTTCATCCTCAAACTAATTTTTTGCAAGCCTTTCCAAGAGCTTGAAGCCTGACTTGTGTGTTTGATTATGTTCTTGGTGAGCGAAACCACCGATTTTTCTTTTCTCATTTTACTTAGCATACTGGACTGACTGTATACAGCTGAATTCTATACAGAATGTATGAATAAGCATGAAAGTGGTCAAGATGAACTCTATAGCCAGAGGAGTCGGGGTGACTTTTAGGTCCATGTTTAATCTTTTGTTGTTTTTGTCCAATCACTTTCCTGACTAACCATTTACGAAAAAGAGAAAAAGAAAATATTTATAAGCAAGTTGTTCGGTTTCAGCAGAAATAAAATCAGGTAAAGTAGATTAGTTCATGCAAGTCTCATAACTACGTACAATCTGGAAACTTTTACCTTATTAAGAATAAAAAACAAAGCAAGAACAAATTCGAATTTAAACATTAAGGTAAAGGAAAAAAAAAAGGGGTCATTATTAGTTACATTAATTTTGGCCCGGATTGACCGAGACCATGGGTTAAAAGTGGTTGACTCGGCCTGAATTATGCCTCGATGGTTACTTTAAAAATTATATTGTTTGACATTTTTTTAAAAAATTATAAAATGGGGCGAGTTGATCCGGCCTATCTATAGTCTGGTGGGCCACAGGTTATCCTGACGTGAGCTCGGCCAGATTCATTGACATTCTTAGCCATTATACTCTATCCTCGTCAAACGAAACTAAATAACTACTCATAAAAATAGAATTATTAGGTGGGAGAAAGTTAAAATACTATTCTTGAAAACTATAAGATAATAATCAATCATTCGTCATTATGTCGTATTAATACAAATTAAATGCCACAAGGTAATTAGAATTCTTCATAATTTCAGGGGTTTCTATTAAAAAAAAATAAACTTGTTAATTAAATTATTTAGTATGTAATATAATTTTTATCTTTTGAGATAAGAATGAGATTTTTAACGAGTATAAAATAGAATAATTGATTCACTAAATATACTTATTTTAGACATTTAATTTGTCTCATGTTTCTTGTATTTTTAATTTTATTTAAAAGTTAAAAATTATATGCAATTAATAATAATTTTATGTTAGTGTTAATTTAATTTAATTCTATTTTAGACTTAACTGTTATAGTCTTGATTTTATATTCTAGCCTTTTTCATTAATTTTATTTAATTAACTCTAATTTTGTTATAACTTAATTTGATTTTAAGGTATTAATTTTGTGTTTAAAAAATTGGATTAAATTAAAAAAATGAAGTTTGAAGGATAAATTCCAACAGGAGTGGAGCTACAAATTATAGATTCCAGCAGGAGTGGAGCTACAAATAGTAAACAGTCAGTTTAGATCAGGCAGAGGTTGGTTTAGTTAGAGGTCCATTATCAGTTATCCAACTTTGGTCCAAATTTCAGTTGAGATCGAATCCTAATGTTCAAACTTTATCAAAATCGTGTAGTAAGACCTTTCAAACTTTTGAACTGAGCTTCAATCAAGTTGACCTCAAATTTGAATCCCACTGTCAACTTGAATATGGTTTATTAAATTCAGGCTGTAATAGACCGAGACTGCCAGTCCTAAGTGTGGACTGGACGAGCTCTACTCGAACACGAAAAGGGGCTTTAAAGGTCAGCGATTCACAGTCTTGAATGCAAAAGACACGATCTTGCATCTTCTCACTCTGTTACTTTCTCCGTCCCGCATTCATGTGCCTTTTTTTAATATGCTTCCTTTTGGTTCTTGTGTTATACTTTTGTTGTCAACCTTTGTGATATAAATGATGTTGCATTTGCTATTGGTTTTAGAAATTAAATTTCCTTTTTCTAAAAAAAAGTTTTGCTTTGTGGGTCTCCATAAGAAACAGGCCTTTTTTCTTGATAGGTTCATGAATGATGACAGGTACAAGAGTACGAGTCAAAGCTTCCTTCTTTACTTGTTTTAGTGCCTTTGCAATCATCATTGGCCATAGTCATCCAATATTGTATAGATGTTTAAGCTTTTCCTACTAGTTAGATAAGTATGCTTCCTTGTTACCTACATGACGTCGGGGAAGTAACGGGAGCTTCTTCGTGTCTCTGATTCTTCCTTGTTACATACATGACGTCGGGGAAGTAACGGGAGCTTCTTCATGTCTCTGATTCATTTGCTTTGAAGATTATGATTGCTTAGTTGGAAGGAAAAGGATTTTTTTTAGTTGCTTTTTACCATTTTCATTAAGTTAGCTTATAATCTTCATTTTAATTAACTATCTGTATATAATATAAATGAGTACAAATTTGATTTTTCTGGCATTTGGAATATGAATATTTGGGAATTTTTTATTTGAGTTGGACCCGATACTAATTAGCAGTTGTTTTATATGACTAACTTTTATAGTGTCTATGTAGTCTAATGGGATACTTTTTTACATTACAAATTGCAATGTGTTTAGTTTGATGAGATTTAGCTTTTTTTTCGCATTATTTTGATAATGCAAAGAAAAATGTCATTGAAGTTGGATTTTTAGGTTAAGAAGGAACCACTTACCACTACAAGGAAATTGTCGCTTTGCGACAGAAATTACTGTCAGAAAACACAAATATTCCGTCGGAAACATAAATTACCGACGGAATTTACCAACATACAAAACCCCTTGTAGAATCGACCGTAGCTAATTTTACCGATGGCTAAAGAACATACCGTCGGTAAATTTAGTGTTGGAAAATGTTTAACTGTCGGTAAATATACCGAAAATTTTCCGATGGTACCAAGTGTTTTGTCCGTAAATTTACCGGCAGTTAAATATTTTCCAACGTTAAATTTATAGATGGTATTTTCTTTAGTCGTCGGTAAATTTAGCATTGAAATGTTCTTTGATTGTCAGTAAGTTTACCGATGGTAACATGTGTTTTGTTCGTAAATATGTTGGACATTTACTGACGGATAGTATATTCTATCAGTATATGGTATGAATTATCGACGGAATGTCGCTTTGACCATCAGTAAGTTATTTGTAAAGTTACCTATGGACGTTTGCTTCCGTCGATAAATTTATTGCTTAAATTAAAAAAATATTGTCATTATATTTAAATTATAATTTATGCATAATTTTAATAGTTAAATATTTATAATATACATTTAATTTGGATAAATAGAAATTTTGATTAATAATTAAAAATTAACAAATCTTAATTGATAATAAAAATGTTACATTGAAAATAATAAGTGTCTGTAATACAAACTAAATGACCAAAACTACACTACTGATTAGGAGATGGCGGATCTTCTGGTTGGTGCAGTGACGTGTTGCCCTTACCCTTCAATTCATCTATCTCTTGACGGAGTTGAGCGATCAGCTGCATTGACTATTGTTGTACTGCCATTGATTGTTGCAATTGATGTAACTGTTCCAACGTCTGCTATAACTGAGTCGACAATGTCTGCACTGTGCTCTCAAGTGCTTCTACTTTATTGTTGTTGGACCACCTAGTAGATGCTGCTGTATTAGATGTGGAGGATTGCGAATAACAAGTATTCGCAAATGATCTTAAGCTAAATATCCTCCCACGACGATCCCTACCACCTACTGCTTCAAGGTAAGTGTCAGCCTCATCAACATTTTCAGATTGTTGAGATCGTCATTCAATAGTTTGCTGTATTTGGTCCTATTAGAAATCAATGTTTATATTAGTAAGTGATAATTATTAAGCATTAATATTAAATCATAAATTTCACATATGTTGACTTTTCTACAATGATCATTGACGAATGTCACCCCGTCATATTTCTTAATGTGAGTGTGTAGAAATAGTTGACGAGGTATAGGTCTCATGCCCATAGACTTTTCCTACATAAGAATAAAATATTAATTATAAGTGAATTAAATTTTATAACAATTTCGGCAGAGTTTCCCCTATTTTTATGAAATCCCCTTGTTGAACAAACAACAAAGCTAAAACCAACGCCATATATGGCACCAATATAACATTACCATTCTCAACAAGAAACACATATATTCATTCTAAAATTCACACATAAAATTAAATAGAAATACAAAGTGAATTAGAAGTTAAAAAAATGTTGGCAAGATTTCCTCTATTTTTATGAAATCTACCCCTTGTTGAATAAATAACAAAACTAGAAAACATAGCCATATATAGCACCATAAACATATAATTTCATTCCAAATTTAAACATAGCAAATTCAATTAAAATGCAACAAAGAAAAGAGATGAGATACTTACTGCGCATGCTCTTGGTAGGTAATAGATCCTCCCGTATGTACGGGAAGACTCTATCTCTCAGGTCCTCCACGTCTATTAGCCAAATTACGCTGTGAAACGGACATGACCTCAGGTGATGTCTAATATTATAGCCAATGACTCCATATTTCTTCAGAAATATAAGGTGGTCGTACAATCGCCCTGTGTATCACACCAATAATGTAGCATCTCGTTACCTATGGGAAGGTTAAAATAGTAAAAAGGAGTATTTAGTGAGAGGCAAGAGATACATCTTTATGGTCATGCATGATATAACATGCTCATACAAATGAGTAGTGAACTATTCTGCACATGAAATTAAGTGTACATGTATTCATTAATTCCGGGTAAGATTGGGTTGAATTGTGAAATTTTGAGAATTTTGAATGCTTCTACATTGAAAATATTAATTGGTTGGTAGAATTGTAAGACTTATGAATTTTGG
>JAOSBN010000004.1:30402763-30415831 GCA_027563595.1 Erythroxylum suave | reverse complement strand
GCGTGACACCTACACCCCGTCAGCTATTTTTGCACACTCATACGAAGAAGCATGACGGGGTGACGTTCGTCAACGAATGTTGTAGGGAAGTAAATGTAAGTGAAATTTATGATTTAATATTAATAATATGTTTCATAATTATCACTTACTAACTATTGAGCGGCGGTTTCAGCAATATGAAAATATTGATGAGATCGACAGTTACTTTGAGGTAGTTGGCGGTAGGGATCGTCGTGGGAGGATCTTCGGCTTAGGCTCATTTGCGAATACTTGTTATTCGCAATCCTACACGTCCAGTACAGTTGCATCTTCTAGGCGGGCGGACAACTCTCAAGTACAGGCGCTGCAGAGCACAGTGCAGACATTGCTAGAGCAGATGCAGCAGACGATAGCTGCACAGCAACTATCGTTGGGGGAGATGGCTCAACTTCATTGAGAGATGGACAAGTTGAAGGCGAGGAGCAGGTCAGCGGACCAACCAGACGATCCACCAGCTTCCGATCTATTAGTAAATTAAATCAACTCGATCTATTTTCAAATTCACACTTAAATGTCAAATTCGAAAAATTCACGCGTCAAATTAAGCATTTTATCGAAATTAAGCATTCAAATTCTCAAATTCACACAACAATTACAAAGAAACATTCCAAACATCATAAAGGGCATTTTATCGAACACCTCATAGGCAATATGCATAATCTCAATCTAATCACAAATCAATTGCATTTTTTCATTATTTACGAACAATAACACATTTAAACAACAAATCAACCAACAATGACACAAAAAAACTACAAACAATAATAATAATTAAGCAAAATTTCATCACCCAAACACCCACAGTTAACACTAAAAATATGCGTTTTTTGGAGAAATAATACACCCATTAGAGAGCTTACCTTAAACGACACATGATGAGCCAGAAAACGCTCAAAAAATGGCTTGAAAGCTCAAGGAAGGGGGGCGGATTAAGACGGTAAGACGGGTGGAGAGAAGAAGAAGATATTGGGGAGGGGGGTCTGGTTCGTCTTAAAGACGATGAACCAAACGATGTTGTTTTATTTATTAACTAGTCAACATTTACCGACAGAATTATTTAAATTTCCTAATAATTTCACCGTGTCTTGTTGTTGCTACATTTTTTCGACGGAACCAAATTTTCATCAGCAATTTTAATTTAATGAACAGAAGCTGAACCACATTTACCGACGGTATGCATTCCTTTGATAAATGTGCGAAGCTAGTTAATTGCGGGAAGCATTCCCACAATTATTATCGACGGTCATGGTTACGTCATCGGTAACCTTAAAATCAAGTTATCATCCGTCGGTAAATAGCAGACACTGAGCCAAACTTATCGACGGAATATGTTCCGTCGGTACATGTCCGAAGCAATTAAATTGCGGGAAGCATTCCCGCAATTTTGGCCAACGGTAAAGGTTGTGTCATCGCTATATGTCGTCGGAGATTTTGCATGAAATTCATTCCCTCTAGTATGGCTGACGGTAATATATTTCCGTCGCTATATATAAACAGTACAACGTATTTACCGACAGATTGTTGTTTTTTGTCAGTAAATAGCTATGGTTTTTTGACCGTCAGAAAATTTCCGTTGCTAATTCATGATTTTCTTGTAGTGTACTAAATTAACAGTCATAGAGAAAAATATAGTCTCCATGTACATTTTTAAAGCTAGATGGTGAAAGAATAGGTGAAATAGGTATCAACTCCAATAATATAAGATTTTTAAAGTATTAGATAAATATGCTTTTAGTCATAAAATTATATAATGTAAGGAAATAAACTCAAGAAATTTTGAAGAGAGAAAATATTCAGTTGTTAAGTATCCTGGGATGGTTCCTTTTTTTGTTTCTAGGATCTATATATATGATAACATGTTCCTTATGGGACAAAAATTCTTTAGATTAGACATTGATTCTTTTTTTGTCTTAATTAACACTAAGAAGCTAAAATTTGGTCCACATTTTTCTTTTGATATGGAACAATTAAAAAAAAAGTGGTAGGTATGCTACGCCATGGAAAGCCGCTAAGAATCCAAACTTCTTATTTCATTATCATAGATGAATGCAAAGACAAGGTGGAAATTTTATGACTAGCATCTTTTGGTTGGTTAGTCATAGTCTAAGCATGAAGCAAATGAAAGAATCCCTTTTCAGTTTTAAAATTGTTTGATATTCATACATATTAAACTTTTGACATTTTCCTTCTTCTATAAGGTTGAAACTAAATCTTTACTATTGTTTTTCTTTGTTCTTTCCATTCATAGTTGTCCTAGGCTGCAAAATAACTTTTATTGGTTGTAGTTGTCAAACTATTAGAGATAAAATTTGATTAGATTAGTTTGAATGTTGGTTAGAAGCAATCATTGTCATACTTGTTTAGAGATACTTATATATGGACTAAACTTTAATTGATTTTTGTTTGAGTCCAAATTTAGTGCCATAACTAAAATTAGTTCTTTTTGTTAAGTGTTGAAAGATTGAAGATAGTTTGGATAAGGAAGATCCATATTCACCTTATGATTTGAAAATGAATATAAAAGAAGACTCGACACATAGTACATTGGGCTAAAATTAGAAGCTTTTGATTGATTTGTATTAATGGGAGGAGTAATTATTTGTATGCCACTGATAACTAATATGGTTAGTGGAAATAATTCTAGATATTTTTGCAATGCAATATTTATAATGGGTTCATCATGTATACCTTAGCTGGGACCTTTATTATATTTACAAAATCTTCTTTTACCAATTTGTTATTCCAAATTTTTTTTGGCTACAATATATATACTTGAGACTAAGAATATTTCATGCATTGTATAGAAACAAAATGAAGGGAATTATACATCTGTTGAAGTTACGCAAACTTCTAAGGTAAGAGATGCTTACATAGGTTATAAATAGTTTAAATCATACTCCAAAAGTTACTGAAGATTAGAGAATATTGGAAAATTAGGGAACAGGACCCTAAAATATTCACTCATGTTAGTCAATTGTTGGTCCCATATTGATTGTGTTTCCATTCAAAAGAAGATTAAGAAGAAAATTAATGCTAGACATGAAGTGAGATTATAGTCAAACTCATCTTTGATACACAACTATAAAGTTCCAAAATGAAATTGATGTTAAACTAGAAGCTAGATGCCGCCAAACACAAGAATTAGGTGTTTTAGTGTTCAAAATTTTATATTTCTATTTAAATAGGGATTGACTTTGTTTCAAGTTATTCATTTCTTAATTAAACTCTGTTAAGAATGTTTTTTTCCTTAATGACTTTAGTTCTTTATAAAAGGCTATTTTATTATTGTAATTGGGACTTATCATTATTATTGATCTTTCTTTAATATTTTTAAAAAGAATTTTCTATTAGGTTCTTTAAAAACTTATGATCTTATCAATCTCAATCTTTTTCATTGTGAATGTGTGGTTTATGTCATTCTTTGTGTTTTTGTGTTTGTGTTTTAAAATTAAACATGTTTCAATAGAATGATTTTTGATCTTGTTTATATTGATATCAATTCTCACTAGTTCTATTGATCAAGGTTGCATCAGAGTTTGGTAATTATATCATTTATTTATGTTTTTAAAATTTGTATCTTTGTACTATATATTTAATTCCCTTTTGGAGTTCTTATTGTTTCGGACATAAGTCGTTAGAATAGATTGTTCGTATCCTTCTTGTTATTGTTTCCTAATATTACAAGTTAATAAAAAAAAAGAGAAAAATATTTAACAAAGTTCTATGAAGAGACATTATTAAAAGTCTCATTCAAAGCATATACAAAGGAGTGATAATTGTATTATTCTTTATAAGTAAGGATTGTTGTTTCGACTCTAATAAGAATAAGATATCATTCATTATATAGATACTATTTCATTTTTATCTTAATTTTCTAAGTAATTTGGTTAGTTCTTGTCAAATTATTCTTTTTCTCTATTAAATCTAATAGGTTATGTAGAGCTCAATTCTAATTTCGAGTTTTGTCTTGTTTTCTTAACCTCTAGTTACATTTCTTTGTCTTATATTCTATCCAATTTACTTTTCTGGAAGTTATTTGAAAAAGCGAAAAGATTTAAACTAGCTTTCTTAATTTATATTTTTTAGTTTGCAAAGAACCTTTGATAAAAAATTTCAGTTGTCACTAGAGTGAATTTTGAGAGAAACATGTGAACGGGTACTTTCGCTACTAATAATTTATTGTAGGCTTGTTATAACCTAAAATCAAAATAAAAGCTTATCAAAGGTAAGGAAGTAAGTGGGGATGAAAGAGTGGGAATGATCAAGAGTTTATCTTTAACGTCACAAGGTCAATATGAGCAACTTATTAAACTATTTGGTGAAATTAGGGATAAAATTGAAAAAAATGAAGCCACTATAATTGGTTTATAATATAACTCATTTATACCTACTAAGATAGATGATTTTGAGGCGTATGAAAATGTTGATAATGTTACCAACTTTTTAAAAGAATAAAACTAAGGGGTGGAAGAGGAAAAATAGTGGAAGAGGAGGTAGAAAAATGAAGACAAGTAGGTAACAAACTTAATTTAAGCTATGGCATAAGGTAGATGAGAATAAGGGTAATATTAAGATGACAATATCATATTTTCTAGGAAGGTATTCTATTTGGAGTGATAAAAAAGTATAGAGTTAATGTTTGAATGTCACAAATTTTAAAAGGAGAAAAAGGGTAATTTGACAACCACAGAGTTTAATGATTATGTAATGGATTGGTGAGATCAATAAATCCTTACCAGGAGAAGGAATTGAGAACCACCATTAAAGATATAGGAGGAAATGAAATTGGTGATAAGGAAGTGTCCTATGTGAAGTTCGTACTATTGAGATCTCTTAAGCTTTGGCAAATAAGCCTAGTCTAACCAGAATTAGCTAAAAAGTTGACGAGGTTTTTAGGTTAGGTTTAAATTTAGCCTTTGAAACTTACACCATTGCCTTCCTAAGCAAATGAGTCTCCTCATTGACTCTCCTCCTTAAACTTATCTCATTCTCTCACTCATGCTCTCATCGCTCTAGTCTTTAGATTTCTCTCTCTCATATTCTTATCTTTGGTCTCTAATTCTCTCTCACTCTTAGGTGTCACTCTCCTTACTATCAAACTTCATTGTCAATTACTTCGATTACGTAATTTTTTTATAGACCTATATGACAATACTGATGAAAATAACGTTGATTAATTTATGTGTTATATTTTAAACATTTTTATTTTATAATTGATGGACTTTTTTGAATTTTATAGTTTTTTCTTTTATCTTGATTTTTGATGTTTTTCAGTTGAATTTTTTCCATTTTCATTGCTTTATATCTTCAAAATTGAGTTTTGGTTTCATTAATGAAGTTTAAAATATTTATTGTTTAACATCGAGTAGTTTGAAAGAAAAATTGCTTGTAATCTATCATGTTACTTATAAATCTTATATTTTTTTTCACCTTTATGTCATAAGCACGAATTCTTTATTCTCCTAAATGTGCTTTTAGTGTCAATTATACTAGGTGTGTGAATCAAATTCACAACAATTAAACACTATGTAATTGTTTTTCTTAATCTAAGTTCTGATTCCATCTTTAAAATTTTTTTAATATATGCTATCAGTCTATTAAGATGTTTTTTACTTATCCAATGGGTGTTGGTATCTATGCCTATCAAAATCTTTTTTAAATTTTTTTTAATATATGCTATCATTGTCTATTAAGATGTTTTTACTTATCCAATGGGTGTTGGTATCTATGCCTATCAAAATCTTTTTTATTGTAATCTTCAGCCAGTTAACCAGTCATTCACTAGAGTTGAGACAATAATCAACTTTTACTAACTTAATTTTCTCTATGCTTTCCTTTTATTGATTTAAATCAAAAGAATATCATAAGGTTATAGGAGAACATGCTAAGATTAACTAGTATATCTTATTGATTTTAATGAGTTACATATTGTGATTGGGGTTTGATTTTCAATGATTAATAATATTTGTACTATTTGAGTTTATTCAAATAATTAAGCATATCATGTATTTTTAGTCGATTGTTTTAGATAGATGAGTATAATCCTTCAATAACATAAATTAATATAAATAAGATTTATAATTCAATGCTTGGTAATATACTAAGTGAAGAAACAATTCAGGCTAAAGGAACTGGTACTTTCAATTTAAGAAGTGATGTTTGGAATCAAGAGTAGGTTAAGTGATGAAGTTGAAAAGATCAAATGCAAGTATTATCAAAAGAAGATAATATTAGAAGGCTAAATATTTTTGATCCCTTAATTATTGAAAGCAAAGATTGAACTAATTGCAAAGGCTTTAGGAGGTAAGATGATAATTAGTGATGAATGGTCACTCTTTTTTTATTGATATTCAAACCTATAAGATGTTTTTTTAAAACCTTATTCTAATCGACCTTTAAGATCCCAACCTAAAATACTATGAAGAAAGACATCTTTAAGATTAACAAAGACAAGAAATATTTGACAATAAAGACATTGTCGAGTATTTATAAATGAGTTGTCACATCAGATATGTGGACAATAGACAACCAAAAGAAGAATTATATAACACTGATGACATATTGTGTTAGCAATAACTAAACTTTATAAATTCGACTCCCAAGGGAAATACTATTTTTTTAAAATTTTATTATCATATGTTCATTGATTAAGTTATAATTAGTATTTGTCCATGGTTTTAAACGGTAGGTTTATTTATATTTAGTGCCATACATAAATAAAATATTGGTAATCATATTAGCCAAGTTCTTAATAAATTGGAACATTAACACCAAGTTCTTAGTTATAACTTTAGACGAATGTAGCAAAAATGATACGATGATTGAAAAAGTGAAGAATAAGTTATCGATCGGGGAGCTTGCTTTTTAATATAAATTTTCATGAATTTGATAATAGACGACATATTGGAGTTAATAAAGGAATGGTAGTCGTAATCTATTATAGTATATATTAAAGTGCAAAAAATAGTTAAAATTTTAAAAGAAATTACACAATAACTATGTTTTTTATGTATAAAAAATTGGTTGTTTATTTTCCAAACTAATGAAATTCAACATTCAAAATACTATAGTCAACAACTAAATAAAATAAGGTATTCATTATGATAAGATAAAGAGACTTTCGATATACTTGCTTGCCGATAGAAGAGCAATAGGAGTTGACTAAATCAATTTGTGCAAAGTTATTAGTGTTTCATAATGTTATTGAGTTACTTTTAAGAACAAACTATCCAACTTCACACATTTGTTTTAGCTATATCTACATGATTAAGTTAGAATTATCTAGTTAGAATTTTGATTTTAATAAGGTGATTTAGGCCATCACGAGCAGATTGTAAAGAAATTTAACGTTTATTGGTTTATGATGGGCATACCATGATAATCATTTTTATATTAGAATCCAGGTATAAAATGGAGGGTTTAAATTCTTTTATCAAAAATTGTATGTATGAGGTTGAAGTGCATATTGATTTCATTAGAAAAATTCAAGTATGGTTTGTTTAATGATTATCAATTAAGAATAGGCAATAAGCAAAATCACCATAGTACAATATTAGTTTCATTTGTTGTAGATACATCATCATCATCAAACATGGTTGGAAGTTTGACTTTCTTTTTTTAATAATTCGTTAAGGGAAAAAAGGGCTAGGATTTCTTATGGTAGGATTTGGATAAATATTTAGATGCAAATATTATGATGCTAATTAATAATAAGTAGTTTTGTATAATATCATAATGAAAGTCACATGAAGGTGAATACCCAATCGTGCAAGTAATGCACAAGACTTCTTAACAATTCTAGTTTCTATTACTTCGGAGTCAGCTTTTAGTAATAGTGGACAAATAGTAAATTCTCATTGTAGTCGACTTCATCCTAAGATTATGAAAGCCCTGCTTTGTACGTAAAATTGGTTAGCTATTAAAAATGTTCAAGGTAAATTCTATAATACATAATATTGTTTTTTTACGTTCATAATTTTAACAATCATTTATAATATTATCTTTTATTTTATTTTTCATATTAATATAGGTATAGAGACCACTTATCCAATTGGAGATTTCTTTAGACAGATATCCAATAATGAAGTTTGAGCATTGAATTAGTTTAAGCCTTTAACTTGATTAGGCTTGAGCTCAACCTTCTAACTTTAGGTTCTCTAGGCTTTAAGTCACCTATGCTTGATTGAACTTGGGAACTCGTTAATCGATCATTCTAGCTCGCCTATTTCCATTATTATATCTCTACTAAAGTTGACAAAATTAACTCAAGGTTCCAAGAGTGTGAAAGAGTACCACAGGGAGATGAAGGTTGCAATAGTTAGTGAAAATAAAAAGGAAGATTATGAAGCAATATGGGCTAAATCCATAAGAAGAGGAGCGATAGTCAAATTTTCTTTTACGGTGTTAAAAACAACCTCTTGTGAATCACCCCATTTAAAAATCTCATTCTTTTTTATGAATTCATTCAAAGAGGCAGCAATAGTAGAGAAGTCCTTCACAAATCTCCTATAGAAGCTTTTCAAGCAAAGGAAGCTTCAAACCTCATTTGCATTTTTGGGAGTTGGCCATTCTCTAATTGCCTTCACTTTCTCTTCATCAACTCGAAGTCCTTTAGCACCTACAATAAAACCAAGAAACACAACAGTTTTCCACTTGTCACCCTTTCTTGTGCTAATTTGATGGTACCCACTTCTAAGATCAATTTTAGAAAATATACTAGCACTGTAGCACCCCCTTTACCGAGGGGTACACATTGGGATGCTCGGAGGTCATTCCGGCACATATCCTATGATAAGGGCACGCTACGTTTGAACACTACTTAAACTTAACATGGCATCATATCATTATTCATTATAAAATATTATATTGAAATCACAATATTTTAAAACCAATCATTTTTCCTCATTTTCTTTCTCAAAATCAAAGTCTATACAGTAACTTTCAACCACTTCCCTATGTACATCATCAAAACCTATACAATAGTAGTACATGAATGAGGAACATAAACAAATCTATCTAATCCGTCCAAAAGTCCCAACTGACTGACCTTTGAGCCATGACTTCATTTGCCAAAACACTATGCACACAGTAGGTAGAGCCTCTCAGTAGCTAAAATCGTCTCTCGGTCCTGAAAAGTCAACGTTGCAATTTTGGTAAGTTTTACGAACTCAATGAGATAACCATCATCGATGGTTCGCTCAATTCATGCATCATATTATATCACATTACATATAAATTATAGCATTATACATTTCACACTTCCCATTCAAATACAATTTAATCATTCATTTTATGCATATGCAGTGCACATGAGACCCACTTTCCATTTGTTATTTTGCTGTGACTGAGTGCCTAAATTGTCCCTTAAAGGGCTCATTAATAACTGTCCCATATAAGGCTCATTAAATGTTGAGCCTGAGGCTATGAATCACTTTTGAGCTCTAGGCTCTTTTCACACGTTGAGCTTTAAGCTCTGATCGGTGGTTACTCTGGTCATAACTCTATTATATTTCATGCATTCATGAAATGAATTGCACCACTCACATTTGCATATTTTCATCCATTCTCTTTCCCAAATCATCGGACCTTAGTTTGGCATTCACATCTAAGTTAAGAAACACTTTGTGGTCATGCATTCATGCATGCAACACCATCAATCACAGTACATAGCACATAGGTCTTCACATTCACTTACAAGTAGCACTTCAATATCTCAATCCTCATCCACATTCATTGGACCTTCTGTCCGGAATCCACAATCAAACAAATTCAATATTATTCATAGCATAATTTAAGCAAAAAATAATTGAGAGAAACCATTTAGGCCACTCATAAGTTACTCTTGAAACCATCTTTGCCCTGAACTTTCGAAATTCTGTCATGTAACATCGGTCGGAGTTTTAATGTGGCAATCAAAGCCCCATCCTGCTCCAGATTCAGCTCCACATTTAAGGCTCTCAAATGTATTAAATTAGGTAACCTCGATACCTGAATCTGAGCTACACTGATGTGAGACTTTCTATTTAAAGCATCTGCCACCACATTAGCTTTCCTTGGGTGGTACTCAATAGTACAATCATAATCTTTCAGTAGCTCAATCCATCTCCTCTGCCTCAAATTCAACTCCTTCTGACTCAGCAAATATCTCAAACTCTTATGATCAGTAAAGATCTGAAAAGTCTTGCTATACAAATAATGTCTCCAAATTTTCAGAGCAAAGACCACTGCAGTTAGCTCTAAATCATGTACTGGATAATTTACCTTATGAGACCTTAGTTGTCTCGATGCATAGGCGATCACCCTTCCATGCTGCATCAGGACACACCCCAATCCCTGATGCGATGCATCACTATACACTACATAACCTCCAGTCTCTGATGGAATAGCCAACACTGGTGCGGTAGTCAATTGATGTTTCAGCTCCTTAAAGCTCTTCTGGCACTCCTTACTCCATCTAAATACTACATTCTTCCTCAGAAGTTTTTTCAAAGGGGTTGAGATCAGTGAAAACCCCTCGACAAACCTCCGGTAATAACCGGCCAATCCTAGGAAGCTCCAAATTTTTGACGCATTTCTTGGAGCTTCCCACTTCATCACTGCCTCTATCTTCTTTGGATCTACCTGTATACCATCTCCAGTCACTATATGGCCCAGAAACACTACCTCAGTTAACTAAAATTCACACTTACTGAATATGGCATATAGCTGCTTTTCCCTCATAATCTGTAAAATAATCCTCAGATGCTCCGCATGCTCCTATTTGCTCCTCGAATACACCAAAATATCATCAATAAATACAATCACAAACTGATCAAGGTAAGGCTGAAACTCCTTATTCATCAAGGCCATGAAGACTGCCGGGGCATTAGTCAGCCCAAACGGCATCACTAGAAACTCGAAATGCCCATACCTGCTCTAGAATGCACTCTTAGGTACATCAGCCTCAGCTATCTTCAACTGATAATACCCTGACCTCAAATCCAGCTTAGTGAACACCTGAGCTCCCTGCAACTGATCAAATAAATCATCGATTCTAAGCAGTGGATACTTATTCTTCACTGTCACCTGATTCAACTGCCTATAATCGATGTACAGCCTCAGAGTCCCATCCTTCTTCTTCACAAATAACACTGGAGCTCCCCAGGTGAGACACTGGGTCTAATAAAACCCTTTTCTAGTAACTCCTGCAGCTGAGTCTTCAACTCCTTTAGTTCCACAGGTACCATCCTATACGGAGGAATATATATAGGAGCAGCTCCTGGAACTAGATTTATCGTGAACTCTGTTTCCCGATCCGGTGGTAAACCCGGTAACTCATCAGGAAACACATCTGGAAATTTTTTAACCACTGGAATATCCTAAAGCCTCTGCTCAACTCTAGTATCAATGATGTGGGCCAGATAAGCCTCACATCCTCCCTGCATCAACCTTAGGGCACTCAGGAAAGATATCATCCGAGCTGGCATTACCTAACTAACTCTTCCGAACACTGCTCTAGGCTGAATAGGAGATTCTAACACTACCTCCTTGGTGTAGCAGTTCATAATAGCCCTATGGGCAGTGAGCCAGTCCATACCTAAAATCACATCAATCTCTCTCAACTGTAAGACTATCAGGTCTGCCTTCAACTCAGCTTGATCAATCTAAATTGAGCATCCCTTGCAGACCTCTCCTAAGACAGTAATACTACCTAGAGGTGTACTCACCTCTAGCCCATACTGTAATAGCTCTCTATCACAATGTAGTTTACATGCCAAATGCGGTGCGATAAAGGAGTGTGTGGATCCTAGATCTAGCTGTGCATATGCTTCAAAATCAGAAATAAGAAGTGCACCTGCTACCAAATCTGGTGAGTCTTGGGCCTCCTGCCTGATCATGGCATAGACTCTGGCTTGGGACTGTGGTCGGCTGTCCTGTCCCTCATCCTCACAATTGAACCCTCAGTTCTACCTCTACCTCTATCTCGGCCCCTCTGTCCAGATCCACCACCTCGACTCTGCTAAACTGTAGTGTTACTCCCAGATCGCCCATTGACAACAGACGGAGCTCCCAAAGTAGTCGGGCAATCTCTGATCTGGTGGTCGATGGAGCCGCATTTGAGGCAAGCTCTAGTTAATCGCCAACACTCACCACCATGCCTCTTTTCACAGTGTTCACAAACTGGGAACTGAGTTTGTCCTGTACCCCTTCCACTGCCACTACCAGTCTGTGAAATCCTACGTCTCTGCCCAAATTCGGACTGCCTGGATCCACCCGGTAATCTGAAGGCTCTGTTTTGGTGCTTACTGAAACTTCTACTAGAACCGTCCTGACTGTTACTAGGTCTTTTCCCTCTGGATCCCTGCCCAGTCTCAGCCTGTCTCTCCCTCATCAGCTGTTCAATTCTCACTGCAGCTGTTCTCAACTCAATAAAAGTACCCATATCTAATCGTGCCAATCGGGTTCTGATCTCCATATTCAACCCATTTTCGAACCTCCGACACATATCTGCTTCAGTAGGAATCAAAGCAGTAGCATAGCCCATTAGCTCATTAAATCTCACCTCATATTCGGCCACTGACATCCTACCCTGCTACAATTCCAGGAATTCCTGCATCTTCATATCTAGATAAATCTTGTGCATGTAATTGTCCTTGAAAGCCCTCAGAAAGTCTTCCCATTTTAATAGGCAAGGCCTGGTGGTACTGCCCGGAACAGTCTTCCACCACTGATAAGTTGAGCCTTGCAGGAGAGATACTGCATAATCGAACCTCTCATCAGGCTTGCAGTCCCTCTGGTCAAAGACTCTCTCAGTCCTCTCAAGCCATCCCTCAGCCTCAACAGGGTCTGTGCTGCCATAAAAGTCCACAGCTCCCTACTTACGCAGCCTATCATACCTCCTCTCCCTTCTTCCGGGAGCTCTAGGAGGCAATTCCTCAAATTGAGGCACCGAGGACTCCCTACCGGCACCGACTGATCCTTGGTCAGCTGGTTGATCAACTTGATCACCTAAGATGGATGACCTGTGACGAACAATAATTTCGATCAATT
>JAOSBN010000004.1:30381781-30398037 GCA_027563595.1 Erythroxylum suave | reverse complement strand
ACTCTTTACAACATGTTCTACATGAAATGAGAACGCTATATAAAAGTACTTTATCTAAACTCCTCAATATCAGATGACCGATCTTTGAGCCATTCCTAACTTCCAAAATCAATAGTACCATACTTCTACTAGTTTGTCTTAGAACTATGTCTCCCTCGTACTTGAAATCATCATTTCCAATTTTGATGAATTTTGCGAACTCAGTGAGTGAACCATCCTCGATGCGCTCACTCATATCAAAACATAATGAAAATTCACATTTCAATTCACCGACAGATCATATCATCAAATATTGCATATCACGTCACAGTTCATCATAATTCGATCATTTTCTCAATCATTCATAACATCATAATTCAGTAAATTCATGTAATCTTTCACATCAAATTTGCTTGTGTAAAAATGAAAATCCACATGTGACTTACTTTTTATTGTTACTTTATTACAACTAAGCTTATTTTCCACTGTCCCGTATCTATTGTAGATATCGGGCTTAGTAATAACTGTCTCGTATCTATTGTTGATACTAGGTTCATTTATATACTAAGACTATGACTCTTTATGAGCATTTTTGAGCTTTAAGCTCTTTTTCACTGGTCACTCTGGTCACAAATCCTTTATTTGATCCTGCATATCATTGTTATGAAAATGCATCATATCTCATTATATGCAATCAATCACTTTCATTCATTACACAGTCATCTTCACATATTCATCAGATCTAAATCGGGCATTCAACATTTTGTTGACTACACATAATTCTTTCAAATTCATATTCAATTATGAAGCACTTCCAGTATAATCTCAACTATCAAACTCCTCAGACCATCACTGTTCTGAATAATTGAACTTTAAGTAGATACAATCAATTATAGTGAGTAACACCTTGGTTGACTCACAGTAAGCTCTAGATTAGTTATTACCTCGATGAACCATCAATGTCTGGATGCTGACATTCGACTTGAGCATCTAAATCATGTAATACACATTTTAAAACACATTACTAATTTGATCATTCACATAAGTATTCAATCATACACATCTGTATATATATTATGTTTAATGCATGCTCAATGATTTTCCCGGGTATATGTCCTTAATCATAAGTCTTGATCATTCAAACCACTATAATTTGCATATATCTAACTTGCACTTAGGTTTACACCGTAAAGTAACTTTATTATTCTAATATCATTAATCAAACATTCACTAATCCCTTTGTAGCATTTTATAATCACCTAATATCCAAATTTTCATTCATTTATACCTAATACACCTTTCTCATATCCTTTCGATCACATTTACAATCATAAGAACACCTTCATTCTTATATCATTCATAAATTTCTAGATTTTAAACTCGTTGATATCCGTAATATGTTTTTAGGTATAACCTTAACTAACAACCTAAGCATATCAAACACTTTAACCAATTATTCAAGCTTCAAACCAGGTTCAATTCAAGCCTCATTCAAGTCTAAATGTGTCAAACTAAGTAGTTTATCGTTTGGTGTTTCAAACATCATATAAAGATAACATCTCACATCTAAGGCCTTTCCCACAATTCTGGGTTAATGATCGCAGGTTTCTATATGATAAGTTTTAATATTTTTAACCTGGATAATACCGCAAGCATACTGATCATTTACATACTACCTAAGGTGTCGATCCTATGAGGAGGACTAATATAATCCTAAAATCTAAGGCAGAACTCAGTTCGCAACAATTCAAATAAACAAACAAAGGCAAAAAATTATTCAATTAATCAATCAATTTCAATATGAAAATTCAAAAAATATAAACAAGATAGCAATTTGCACAACCCAATCAAGAATCATCCTAGGAACTACCAATTGAGAGAAAGGTGGTTTTAATTTGACCTTAATGAAAACTTAATTGATTATGAAATTAAGGAATTTCTAGGTCTAGACGGTGATTATTATCTCTCGAGTTATAATTTTTAACCCTAATTAATAAACCCTACTTAGATTATGGAATTTCATCCTCTCGATTCATAATTTACCTAAAACCTAAATTAGTTCTGAACTTGTCCAATAACCTACTAAAAACCTATGCATGATCTCTCGTTACACAATTGATTCAATTCTTAATCTATTAAACTATCTAACTTTTGTTAGTGCAATTTAATGATTTTCACTCGGTTCACCCTCTTAGTTTATTATCGAATTATTACGAGTGTAAAATGAATCAAAAATAATTCAATAAAAATGTAATAAATAAAATGTCATTAATATCAAGGACAAAATTCTCGAAGGTTAGTATAGACATAACCCAACATTCAACAAATCCTATTCTCAATAACTATCTCAATTCTATACATCAATAAAATTGAAAATAAATCAAAAAATAAAATTGGAATGGAATGGAATGGTGGAGGGAACAATAGTAGAAAACCTCTTGTTTTGGGATGTACATTGCATGACTTCTTCTCCATTTCTATCTTCCTTCAATCCTTTCTCAATATTTCAGTAAAGCTCTCTCTAGGGTTCAGGATTGAGGTTGCAGCAAGAGCTCCATCTTTTTATTCTCAATAAATCCCTCGAAACCTGACTTTCTCTCTTATTTTCTTGTCTGCCTGATGCTGGCCACAATCATGGCCTTACTTGCCACGATTGTGGCCAGCATCTAACCTCTCTATCACGATCATAGCCCAAAGGCCACATTCATAATTTGGTTCAAAAGTCTCTATCATGATCGTATCGTGTTCTAGTTCACAAGTCTCTGTCACAATTATGCCATAATCATAAGCCTTGGTTTTGGCTCGAAAGTCTCCAAAACTCCTTCGATCTTTGATATTGACCCTGAAAAACTAACAAGCACATTAAGGTACCTCAAAAACTAGGTACCCCATACCTAGATTATTAATCCTCTTATGTGGAGTGGAAACAATAGCATTTAGGAAATGTGTGGATGTGCACACTGGAATGTTGTGGTCCATGCACCATAACATGAAGAGCTCCTTTGTCGAACACTTGTTGGTTTAGATTTTATCGAAAACCAATTGAGACAAGAATTTATGCAGCAACAAGAGCTTGTCGGAACTTATTATATTGTTATTAGCATTCTTGGCATCAAATTGATCTATTCTAGTGAGTTCATTCCAATAATGAAAGGGAGAAAATTCATCATGTTGATCGATGACGGAGGATTCAGGGAACCCACACATATTGAACATGATGTCTAAATTCAGTTTATAAGCTCTTCCTCTCAACCCAAACCACAATTCCTTAGGGTTCCTATGGTCATGAGTCAGTAAAGAGAAAATTTTCAAAATGAGCTCCTAATAGATAGTAAATTGGAAACATATAAGTTAGGCCCATTAGATTCTCTTAGCTAAATTTTCTACTCTCTCGTGCAGCTTTAACCTATCGAGTGTTTCAAAATCAAAATATTTGGTAACTACTATTTGTCTAGCATTCAAAGAATGGAAATGAGTACCTTCTTCCTTTGTGTAGATCAAGAAGGGCAAGCCAAAGTTTCTGCTCCATTTATTCTCTCACATCTCGTAACTTGATTTCTTCCCGATTGCTACCTTTTGGTGGATTGCTTAATGCGCGACATATTTCTTAGGAATTGAGTCCAATTTGGAAGAAAATTTGTAGAGAGAAGTGAGAGTTTTTGTAGGCTTGAAGTCTAGAGAGATAAAGTGAAACTGAAAATGAATGGAAAAGTTAAGTTAGAACAGAATATATAGGTGGTTAAAAGGGTAAAATGGTAAAAATTTTCTTTTAAAAATGCATCTGGACTTTCCTGCCCAGTCGCAGGTCATGATCGTGGCCCACAACTTTCCACCAGTTCTTGATTTTTCTTCTTTTGTTCTTTCCCAATATTTTGAATTTCACTTCTTACTTCTTTTTTTTCCCTTTTCACCTCTCTTTTACTTGCTTGAGAAATCATCCACTTTTTTTCAAAATCCTATTCCTTTTTAATTTTATTCCAAAAAATAATCCTAGCTACAGAATTCAGATGTTCTAAAAAAATCAAAGGTAATAATTTTCCATGGGTTGCCTTTCATGCAGTGCGTCTTTTAATGTTACTAGCTCTATGTTCTTTTAAGCTCACGGTGGTTCGAATACAGGTCACAATGTTAGTGTAATCATTAATCTTAAAGTTTGAACTTTAGCTACCTTGCTATAGTTCCAACCTTCCTTACGATTTTCTTTTCCTTGCCTTCTTCTTAGCAAGTGCTTCTTCCTGAATGCATTCTCAAGGTCCTCGATATCTCCCATTCTCCTCAAGGTTCAGGTTCCTTGATATCTACTGGAGGTGAAGGAGATCCGTAGTCTTTCTTAGATAATTGGAAGGTTATTTGCTCTTTTCCTACTTTTAGAGTTATTTCTCCCCCATTAACGTCAATGATCAAATGCGTAGTGGCGAAGAATGATTATCCCAAAACTATCGGCGTTTCCACATCTTCTCCAATGTCCAAAATATAAAAGTCTATGGTAAAGATATTATTATTAACTTTTACTTGCACATCCTTTATAATCACCTTCGGTTGATGTATTGTTCTGTCAGTCATCTTTACCAAAAACTTGATGGGTACTAACTCTCTTAACCTCAACTTCAGACTAAAGATGTAGGGCATCATGTTTATACTCACTCCCAAATCCACGAATGCCCTATCTATGATGATTATATTGATACTACAGGGAATGAAAAGGGACCCTGGGTCCTCTTTCTTCTGTGCGATGTTAGGGTTCTCTTCTAATGTTCACTCCTTAACCTTCGTCTTGATGGATTCATTTAATGTGAGCTTTGTCTATATTTGATTTGTCACTGCTTTGGTCTTGTTTTGCTTAATCTCTTTTAAATTCCTCTCTATCCTTTTTGCAAAGAACTCCTGCTGAGCAAAAATATGGTATGGAGGTACAAGTTGAGTTACCTTAAGTGTTTTTTTCATCATGGGGTCACTTGGAAGGTCTTCTTTAATTACTTGACCTTCTCCTTCATCTTCTTCTTCCTACCTTCTCAGGTTCCTCCTTTTGGGTTTTACTAATAGCCATAATCCATTCTTTCTAATTAGACTTGGTGTTGCTTGGAATGGTTTTTGCATTCCAAGTAGACATCGCCTCTGCTAATTGGCCAACTTAGAGTTCTAGATTATGTATTGACAAGGCATGGTTCTTCGTTACTTCCTTAAATTTGCTTTCAAGCTTCCTATGTGCATCCTTCATTCCTCCAATCTTATCCAAAATCTTGTCCAACTTCGGTTCCATCTAGCTTGCTTTATCTTACTGAAAGCCCGATTGTCCTTATGACTTGAACTATCCTCCCAAGTTATTTGTTTAGGAGAAGTTAGGGGGGTTCTTCGCCCTAGGGTTGTAAGTGTTGAAGCAGGGATTATTGTCCCCTCCTCATCTATATTACGCCCTATATAATTTTCTTGCTCTGAATTATCTTCCTTCATTAGGTAACAGTCCACGGTGTCATGGTCTAAATGTCCATAGAGCTCACACTTTAGTTGTATCACCTTTACCAAAGCTGAAGACGATGCCTTCATACTATTGATTTCTCTTGTTAAATTATCGATCTTTGCTTGCATCTAAATCATCTGATCGATCATAACAATTCCTTTTTGCTCCTTAAAAGTAAAAGGTTACCTCCCCTACTCATTAGTCCACAAATAGTTGTTGCTTGCCATCTCCTCAGTCAACTCCTTCGCTTCATCCACTGTTTTACTCATTAGTGATCCTCCTGAAGCTGTGTCCATTGTGCCTCTCGTCGGTGCATTGATTCCATTGTAGAAAGTTTGCAAAAGGAATTCCTTGGGTAGGTTGTGGTGTGAGCACTTCCTTTGTAAATCCTTATATCTCTCCCATGCTTCATAGATTGATTCCTCATCACCATATTGGAAATTTGTGATTTCCTTGATAATCTTGGTGGCATTCGTCAACAGGAAATGCTTATCTAAGAAAGCACGAACCAATTGATCCCACGTCGTGACGTTGGCTAGGCTAAAGGAATGATACAAAGCCTTCATTTTTTCTCTAAGTATAAACGAAAATAGCCAAATTCTCACCGCATCTTCCGACATCTGATGATACTAGAAATATCATAGATTTCAAGGAAATTCACTATGTATGCATTAGGGTCCTCATTTTCTAATCCATAAAATTGCATATTCTGCTAAAGAATATTTAAAAAGTACTGGTTTATTCTCAAACAAGGCCGTTTGAAGAGGAGGCCTAGCCACTTCTTGGTTCGTCACGTTGAACCCTGGTCTTACGAAGTCTATGAGGGTCCTCTATTGTTGGCCTTAGTTCACTCCATGGTTTATGTTCTGCTAAAACTCCTCAGCCATTGTTGATTTTCCGATCTCTTCTTCTTCTTCTCGTCGAGCTTTCCTAAGGGTTCATTATAGTTGATTGATATCTACGTTTAACATTTTTGTTGCACGACTCAAACCTTTCATGACTCTTATGTTCTTCCAAAAGCATGATCTGTAAAATAAAATGAAAGAACGAAAAAAAAAATTAAAAACTAAGCTAACTATCACCTTAAATTATATAACTAAACTATCACCTCCAGTAACAGTGCCAAAAATTTAATTGCAAGTTTCAATATAATAAGTTTTAATATTTTTAACTTCGATAATACTACAAGTGTATGGGTCATTTACGTAGTATCTAAGGTTTCAATCCTACAAAAAGGACTAATCCAATCCTAAAATCTAAGATTGAACTCAATTCATAACAATTCAAATAAACAAACTAAGGCGAAAAATTATTCAATCAATCAATCAATTTTAATATTCAAATTCAAAAAATATAAATGCACAACCCAACCAAGAATCAACCTATGAACTACCAATTGAGAGAAAGGGGGTATCAATTCGACCTTAATGGAAATTTAATTGATTATGAAATTAATGAATTACTGAGTTTAGACAATTTTAGGGTAGATTACTCTCTTTTGAGTTATAATCTTTAACCCTAATTAGATTATGGAATTGCAACGTCTCAATTCACAATTTTCCCAAAACCTAAATTAGTTCCAAACTTGTCCAATAACCTATTGAAAACCTATGCATGATCTCTCATTACATAATTGATTCAATTCTTAATCTATTAAACTACCAAACTCTCGTTATTGTAATTTAATGATTTTTGCTTAGTTGACCCTCTCAATTTATTACCGAATTATTATGAGTAGAAACTGAATCACAAATAATTTAATAAAAATGTAATAAATCAAATTTCATTAATATCAAGGACAAAATTCCCAAAGGTCAGTAGAGACACAACTCAACATTAAACAAATCCTATTCTCAATAACTATCTTAACTCTATGCATCAATAAAATTGAAAATAAATCAGAAAATATGATTGGAATGGAATGGCAGATGCAGCAACGACAGGAATCCTCAAGTCCTGGGAAGTATTTCATGTGGCTTCTTCTCCATGTCTCTCTTCCTTCGATCTTTTTCAAACTCTCGATAAAACTCTCTCTAGGGTTTGGGATTGTGGCTGATGCAAAAGCTCATCTTCAGTTCTTTATGTTCTTTAAATACCTCAGCAGTCTTAGGGTTTTTTAGGGTCAAAAAAGTTCAAAAAATCCCTCAAAACCTGACTTTTTCTCTTATCTCCATATCTATTTGATGCAGGCCACTATCGTGGCCCTGCCTACCACGATCGTGGCTAACATCTAACCTCTTTGCCATGATCATGACGTAAATGCCACGATCGCGGCTGATGACAAAGTCTTTCTATCACAATTGTGTCCTTTAGGCCACGTCGTGGCTTGGTTCAGAAGTCTCTATCACGATCGTGGCCTATTGTGCCAAAATCGTAGGTCGTGGTTTTGGCCTGAAAGTCTCTAAAACACTCCTTCGTTCTTTTATGTTGGCCCTGAAACACTAACAAACACATAAAAGTACCGCAAAAATATATCATTTAAGCTTAAAGACTTATACTAACCATAAAAACATCTAAACTCATAAATTAACATAATTCTAACCTAAATATACACTAAACACTCAATTTAACACCTAATACATAACAATATAGACCCTAAAACATGATGCAAATCACACCAATCAGTTAATCCACCCAAAAATTTCTAGCCATTTCCTTTTCAAGAATCTTGGAGGCATTCCCACAATCGGGGTTTATGTAATCTAAAATTTCTTCACCCTTTCTCTTCAAAATTTACCAAATTTTAACCCTTACATTATATATCAAACATATCTAGTTCATAGTTCATCATTTAGACTTCATTTCCTCATTTATTTTTACCTCCATTTCAACTTAAAAACATCCATTCTACAACTCATAAACTATATTGATTGTTTATACAAAAACAAAACATGAACCTATTCATTTCATCATCAACATTTCAACTCACTTTCAACTCCATTATCACCATCAATCTATCTCAAAAGAATCACCATATAAGTTTCTATTAATCAAACCATAAAGAACAATATATTTAACTTACTTGTTTAACTTCAATGCTTCTTTAAATCTCCAACTAAATGTAGCTCCTCCAATTACACGATCATCACCATTTTAAGAAGGAAAAGGTTAAGCTTTCATCAAGAAGAAGACGACAACAAAGATCTTGGAGTGGCAAGATGAAGGAAGATAGCAAAAACTCAACGCGGTGAGGGTGAGAGTGTTGTGAGATGGAGAGGGAAGAAGAAGAAAATGATGAAAGCATATAGCAAGAGTAGAATGAAAGACAAAAGAAAGATGGTCTTTCATATAGGTTTATGTCATGAGTGCTGGGAGGCAAGCGTTGTGACACTAGTCACTTGCCACATGTCATCTTCTTGTGGTTCCACTTGTCTCTTAATAACTCCTCCATCCGTCTCTCAATCTCCAAACCATTTTCACCTAATTTTCTATGCCACTTGTTAATAAATCCTAATGCCACGTGTCATTTATTTCTACTTTCATATGTTACTTATTTCTACTACCATTTGTCAATTTGTCTTGCCACCAGGCATTTTTCCTAGTCCAAAAAGACACATAAATTTATAAATCTCCCAATTTTAACAAATAAATTTAAAATTAATAATTGTAATCCATCAACAAAAATTTAAGACATAAGAATTCAAAATTTGCATTGTAAACATTTTAAAAGTTTTATACCCCTAAATATGTCAATTGAGTATATAAATAATCTTTGTAACGTGTACAAAAGTCATAATTTATGTGTGTACGCAAATAATATTCATATGAATGCAATGCACCTCATAATTTCTCAATGCTGTTTCTTATGTATAGTGGTCTAGGATCCCATATCCTAACCCTTAGTATGGAGAAAAGAGTTATTACAATTCTCTCCTCATCAAGAAATTTCATCCTCGAAATTCTTATCTGATTGAACAAATAGAAAGGGTTATTTTTTCCCCATGTTCTCCTCCATTTCTAATGTAGTTTCTTGTCTAGCTTCTTCACTAGAATGATTCCTCCAAAGAACCTTAACCAATGGGATCACTCAGTTTCTCAATTGCTTATTCTAATATCCTACTATTTTGACCAATTCCTCAATATATCTCAGATTACTTGTAACTTCAATTTCCTATGTATACAACACATATGTTTAATCCGATCGATATCTTCTAAGCGTACTGACATGAAACACATTATGAATATGAGACATCTATATTGTTAATTGTAACTTGTAAGCCGATGGTCCAATTCTCTCAATAATCTCATATGGAGCAAGTATTTAGGTTTTAGCTTATCTTTTTTGCCAAACCTCAGCACTCCTCGCGAAGGCGATACTCTCATAAACACCTTATCCCTAACTCCGTATTCCATATCCCTGTTGTGTTGATCCACATAACTCTTTGCCTATCTTGTGTTGCTTTAATTCTATTTTAGATCATTTTAACTTTATGAACAATATCTTGAATCAGTTCTAGTCCTCCAATAATCCTTAAACCCTCTTCATCCCAATACAAAGGAGAACAACACTTTTTACCATATAATGCCTTATATAGTTCCATATCAATACTAATACGATAATGATTATTATATGAAAATTTAATCACAACTACATATTGATCCTATGCTCTTTAAAAATCCAAAACACAAGCTTTGAGCATATCCTTAACTATCTTAATAGTTCTCTCATTCTGTCCATCCATTTGAGGATGAAATGTTGTACTAGAATTTAGCCTTGTACCCAAAGCTGTCTATAAACTACCCTAAAATCTCGAAGTAAATCTGGGGTCTTGATCTGATACAATGGATATTGGAACTCCATATAATTTTACTATTTTATTCATATACCTCCAAGCTAACTGATCCGGTGTATTGTTCTCTCTCACAGGTAAGAAATGGGTCGACTTTGTCAATCTGTCAATAATGACATATATTGCATCATGTTGCCTCTGAGTCCTTGGCAAACCCATAATAAAATCTGTAGTAATTCTCTCCCATTTCCACTTTAGAATAGGTAATGATTGTAACTTCCCAACCAGAGCCTGATGCTCTGCCTTAATTTATTGGCAAGTCAAACATTTAGCAACATACTCCGTCACTTGCTTCTTCATCCTTGGCCACCAGAAATGTTATTGAAGCATATTATACATCTTGGTAGTACAAGGATACATAACATAAGCTACTATATGAGCTTGCTCTAAAATCTCTTTTCTTAAATCATCCACATTAGGTGCACATAATCTCTGTTTCAACCATAATGTATCGTTTCTCAATTCAAACTCAAAATTTGAGTTCTATTTTAACTTCATGATAAACTTCACAATTTCTAGATCTTTACTTTGAACTTTTCTAATTCTTTCATATAACATCGGTCTAAGCTTCAATGTAGCTAACAACACTTCATTCTTCCCCAATTTTAGCTCAACATTCAATGCTCTCAATTGTATTAGGTTTGGTAACCTCGATATTTGAATTTGTACTACTTTAATATCTAATTTTATGCTTAATGCATTGACTACAACATTAGCTTTACCAGGATGACACTTTATCATGCATTCATAATCTTTAAGCAATTCTATCCATCACCTCTCTCTCATATTCAGTTCTTTTTGACTAAATAAATATCTCAAATTTTTATAATCTGTGAATATCTGAAATGTCTCACCATACAGATAATGTCTTCAAAATTTTAAAGCAAACACCACTGTAGCAAGTTCTAAATCATAAATCAGATAGTTGAATTCATGAGACCTTAACTATCTTGATGCATATGCAATCACTTTGCCATGCTGCATCATAATACGTACTAATCCCTAATGTGAAGCGTCACTATACAGGACAACCTCCAGATCCAGATGGAATAGCTAGTCCTCAAAACTCCTTTAGCATTCATTGGTCCATCTGAATGGTACATTCTTCCTCACAACCTTCTTCAAAGGGGCTGAAATCAATGAAAACCCCTCGACAAATCTTGTGTAATATCCTACTAATCTAAGAAAACTCTGAATCTCAAACACATTCCTCAGAGCTTCCCATTTCACTACTGCTTCAACTTTCTTTGGATTGACTTGTATGCTTTGTTCAAATACAATATGACCTAAAAATACCACTTGACCAAAGTAAAAATCACACTTACTGAACTTAGCAATAATTGCTTCTCTCTCACTATCTGTAGGACTAACCTCAAATGTTCACAATGTTCTTCTCTACTCTTCACATACACCAAAATATCATCTATAAATGTAATCACAAAAAGATCTAAGTACAGTTGAAATACCTTATTCATCAAAGCCATAAAAGCTACCTGAGCCTTTGTTAACCCAAAGGCATCACCAAAAACTTAAAGTGCCTATATCTAGTTCTTAATGCACTCTTTAATACATTAACTTCTGCTATCTTCAACTGATAGTACCCTGATCTCAAATCTAGTTTAGTGGACACTTGAGCTCCCTAAAATTAATCAAGTAAATCATCCTTTTCATCTTCACTATCACCCAATTTAACTTCCCATAATCGATACACAATCTCATAGTCCCATCCTTCTTCTTAACAAACAAAATTGGAGCTCGCTAAGGTGACACACTTGTTCTGATAAAACCCTTATTCGATAACTCTTGTAACTGAGTCTTAAGTTCCTTTAATTCCACAGGGGCCATCGTATATTAAGGAATAAATATAGAAGCAACACCTGGAACTAAGTCAATAGTAAATTACGTCTCCATATCTAGGGGTAAACCAGATAATTCTATGGCAAAAACATCTAGGAAATCCCTAACAGCAACAATATCCTGTATTGTCTGGTCAGTATAGGTGTCAACTATACAGGCTAGGTAAGCCTAAAATCCACCTCGAATTAATCTTAAAGCACTCATTGATTAAATCAATCTAGCTAGCACTACTTGACTAACACCTCGAAATATCACTCTCGGTTGATTAGGAGATTTAAAAATCACCTCTTTAGTATAGCAATTCATCACAGCTCTGTGTTCAGTAAGCCAGTCTATACCTAAGATGAGTTCTATCTCTCTTAACTGTAATATTATCAAATTAGCTTCCAATTATGCCTGGTTAACTCAAATCATACACCCTTTACACACTTCTCCTATCACTTTAGTACTACCTACCAGTGTACTCACTTCTAAGCCATATCTCAACATCTCTCTATCACAATGCAGTTTAGATGCCAGAAGTGGTGTGATAAATGAGTGTGTAGATCCTAGATCTAACAATGTAATTGCTTCAAATTGAAAGACATTTAACACACCTGCTACTACATCCAAGGAGTTTTGTGACTCCTAACGTGTAATGGCACAACTTCTGGCTTGAGACTGGGACTGATTACTTCGTACCTCAGTCTTGACAATGGGACTAGCTAAACTTATTCTCCCTCTACCTCTATCTCTCAGTCCAGATTCACTAGCTCTACTCTATTGAATAGTCATTTCTTTCATAGCTCCCCCTCTCACTCTAGATTGTGTTCCAAAAGTTACGGGACAGTCTCAAATCTAATGTTCGAAAAAGCCACAACAAAGGCAAGTTCCCTATAAATTCCAACATTCTCCACCATTTTTCTTCCCACAATGTTCACAATTAGGCATAAATGGTATTTGTCTTCCTAATAGTAGACCTTTACCACTACCAGATTGTACACAATTACCTCTCTGTCTAGACCCTGACTGTCTAGATCTACTCAGTGATCAAAAAGATCTATTTTTATGTTTATTGAACCTTCTGCTAGAATTGAATTAAGACTCGTTAGGTCTCTTCATTCTAAACTCCTATCATATTCTCATTGTCCATCTTTCATTAATTGTTCAATTCCAATTGAAGTAGCTCTTAGTTCAGTGAAACTGCTCAGATTATTAATAACTAACCTCGTTCTGATCTCCATATTCAGCCTATCCTCAAACTGTCTACACTTGTCTTCCTCGGTCAGAATCAAGGCAATAACATACCCCACTAACTCTTAAATCGTATCTCATATTCGGCTATTGTGAGATTTTCCTACTTAAGATCTAGGAACTACTTCATCTTCCTATTCAGATAGATCTTCGACTTATAATTCTCTTTGAAGACCTTTAGAAAGTCTTCCCATGTTAGATTGCAAGGTCAGGTGGTACTACCAGAGATAGTCTTCCACCACTAATAAGTTGGACCTTACAGTAATGAGATTGCATAGTCAAACCTTTTATCTGACTCATAGTCAATCTGATCAAAAATCCTTTATGTTCTCTTTAACCATCTTTTTGGCTCAACAGGGTCTACACTTTTTTAAAAGTCTACAACCCCCTACTTTCTAAGTTTGTCATATCTCCTTTCTCTCCTCCTGGGAATTCTCTAAGGCATTTGGTCATATTGAAGTATTGGAGACTCTTTATTTGCTCCTAAAAATTCTAGGTCAGCTAGCTCTACGACTTGATCACCTATAGCAGATGACCTATAACAATAATAATGATTACTATTCGAGTCTCTTACTATATATCACGTCTATATGTTCTTATATGTCCCTATAGATGCCAAACTATGCTCTGATACAAAAAACTATAACACCCCACTACCATAGGGCACATGCTCGAACATCTAAAGCACATTCGAGAATATATCCTATTAAAACATCATGTTAACAATCATATTCACTTTATATGGCATCATACATGTAACACAAATATTTAAAAGATCAATTGCTCGTTTCCATTTATAAAACATTATTTACATTATAGCATTTCACTACATAATCCATATATACAATAGCAAAAACATATTAGAGTTTACTACTCTTTACAACATGTTCTACATGAAATGATAACACTATACAAAATTACTCTATCTAAACTCCTCAATATCAGTTGACTGACCGTTGAACCATTCGTGACTCTAAATCGAAAGTACTATACTTCTACTAGTCTGCCTTAGGAACTATGTCTCCCTCGTATTTGAATTCAACATTTGCAATTTTGATGGTAAACTCAGTAAGTGAACCTCGATATGCTCACTTATATCAAAACATAAATACAATTCACATTTCAATTCACAGACATATCATATCATCGAATATTGCATATCACGTTGCATTTCATCATAATCCAATCATTTTCATGATCATTCATGACATAATAATTTAGTAAATTTATGTAATCTTTCACATAATATGTGTATATGTATAGATGCAAATGCAAATGTGACTCAATTTCATTGTTACTTTGTTGTGATTGAGCGCTTTTTTCACTATCTCGTATCTGTTGTCAATATCAGGCTCATTAATAACTGTCTTGTATCCATTGTGAATACTGAGCTCATTTTATATACTGAGCCTGTGGCTCTTTATGTGTATTTATGAGCTTTAAGCTCTTTTTCGCTGGTGACTCTGGTCACAACTCCTTTATCTGATTATGCATATCAATGTGATGAAATGCATTATTTCTCATTATATGTATTCAATCACTTTCGTTTATTACACAATCATTTTCACATATTCGTTAGATCTAAGTCAGGCATTCGACATTTCACTAAGTGCACATATTTCTTTCAAATTCACTTTTAATTATAAAACACTTCCAATACAATCTCAATTATCAAACTCCTTAGACTATCACTGTCTGGAATTATCACATTCACATTTATGACAGTTCAGTAATTCAAATTTAAGCAGATACAATCAATCCTGGTGAGAAATATCCAGGTTGGCTCACAATAAGCTCTAGAGTAGTTATTGCCTTGACGAATCGGTAATGTTTGGATGTTGGCATTTAACTTGAACGTCTAAATCATACAATATACGCATTTATACACATTACTAGTTTGATCATTCATATAAGTAGTCAATCATACACATATGTATATATATTATGTTTAATGTATTCTTAATGACTTTCCCGGTATGTGTCCTTAATCATAAGTCTTGATCATCCAAACCATTATAACTCGTATATGTCTAGCTTGCACTGATGTTTATACCTCAAAGTAACTTGATTATTCTAATATCATCAATCAGACATTCATTAATCCTTTTCTAGCATTTTATAATCACACAATATCCAAATTTTGATTCATTTATACCTAATACACCTTTCTCATATCCTGTGGATCATACTTACAATTATAAGAAAACCTTCATTCTTATATCATTCATAAGTTTCCAAATTTTAAACTCATTGATATCAACAATCCATTTTTAGGTTATAACCTCAATTAACAACCTAAACATACACTTTAACCAATTATTCAAGTATCAAACTAGGTTTATTTCAGGCCTCAATCAAGTCTAAATGCACTAAACTAAAGTAGTTTATCATTTGTTGTTTCAACATCTTACGTCTAGGGCCTTTCCTACGATCATGGGGGCCTTCCCATGATCATGGGTTAAGCCATCCAAAAATTTATAGCCATTTCCTTGCATTTCCCATGATTGCGGAGGCATTCCCATGATCGTAGGTTATGTAATCTAAAAGTTTCTTTATGCTTTCTCTTCAAAATGTTCTAGATCTTAACCCTTACATCATATACAAAAATATCTAGTTCGTAGTTCATCATTTAGACTTTAATTCCTCACCATTTTTACCTCCATTTCAACTCAAAAGCATCCATTCTACAACTCATAAACTATATTGATCATTTACACAAAAATATAACATGAACCTATACATTTCATCATCAACATTTCAGCACAATTTAACTCCATTATCACCATCAATCTATTTTAAAACAATCACCATATATGTAACATCCCATCACCGATGGGAAGGGTAAATTGGTCATTTGGGACAGGTTAGGCGTGTGTAAACATATCTCGGCATGATCATACATCATATAGCCTCTATATAGATATGAATGGTAATTTTTG
>JAOSBN010000004.1:30355608-30381681 GCA_027563595.1 Erythroxylum suave | reverse complement strand
CCTTCCCATAGGTAATGGGATGTTACAACTCTCCCCTCCTTAAAAGAAATTTCGTCCTCGAAATTCTTACCTGTTTGTTGGAACAGGTGGGGATATTTCCCCCTCATATGCTCCTTTGTCTCCCAAGTTGCTGCCTTAGTTAAGTGGTTTCTCCAAAGGACTTTCACCAACGGAATGACTCTATTCCTCAACTGCTTGATCTGTGATCCCACAATCTTGATCGGCTCCTCGAAATAGCTTAAGTTACTAGCAACCTCAATCCCCTAAGCTAGTATCACATGTGTAGGATCCGATCTGTATCTTTGGAGCATACTCACATGGAATACATTATGCAGTTGAGACATCTCATTTGGTAAAGCCAACTTATAGGACAAAGGTCTAATCCTCTCAATGATCTCATAAGGACCAATGTACCTAGGGCTCAACTTGCCCTTCTTACCGAACCTCAAAACTCCCCTCCAAGGGGACACTCTCAAAAATACCTTGTCTCCCACAATGTACTCGATATCACGTCAATGTTGATCCGCATAACTCTTCTGTCTATCCTGGGTCGCTTTGATTCGGCTTCGGATCAATTTCACCCTATCCACTGTATCTAGTATCAACTCTGGGCCTTCAACTATTCTCAAGCCCTCTTCATCCCAATACAATGACTATCGACACTTTCTACCATATAGTGCCTCTTACGGTGCCATTCCAATACTACTGTAGTAATGGTTGTTGTACGCAAACTCTATCAATGCCATATATTGATCCCAAGCTCCTCCAAACTCTAATACACACACCCTGAGCATATCCTTTACAGTCTTAATTGTCCTCTCACTTTGTCCATCTGTTTGAAGATGAAATGCTGTACTGAAGTTCAACTTAGTACCCATAGTAGACTACAAGATTCTCCAAAACTTTGAAGTAAATCTAGGATCCCTGTCCGATACAATGGACACTAGAACCCATGCACTCTCACCACTTCATGCACATATTTCTGGGCCAACTAATCAAGTGAATTGTTTTCTCTCACTGGTAAGAAATGGGCCGATTTCGTTAACCGATCCACTGTGACCCATATAGCATCATGATGCCTCAGAGTCTTAGGCAAACCCATGATGAAGTCCCTAGTAATCCGTTCCCATTTCCACTCCAGAATGGGCAACGAATGGAGCTTTCCTACTAGAGCCTGGTGCTCAGCTTTAACTTTCTGGCAAGTCATACATTTAGCTACATACTCCACCACTTGCTTCTTCATTCCAGGCCATCAGAAATGCTGCTTGAGTGCGATATACTTCTTGGTAGTACCAGGATGCATAGTATAGGAAGCCATATGAGCTTCCTTTAGAATCTCTTTCCTCATCATCTACATCAGGCACACACAGCCTGCTTCAACCATAAAGTCTCATCCCTCAACTTAAACTCAAAATCCGAATTTATCTTCACTTTCTCCACAAGCTTCTCCATATAGGGATCTTTCCTTTGTACTCTTCTAATCCGATCATGTAACATCGGCCTAAGTTTAAGTGTAGCCATCAATGCCTCATTGCATTCCAGATTCAATTCCACATTCAGAGCTCTCAAATCAATCAAATTTGGTAACCTCGATAACTGAATCTGAGCTGCACTGATATTAGTCTTCCGACTCAAAGCATCTGCCACCATATTAGCTCTTCCCGGGTGGTACTCAATAGTGCAATCATAGTCTTTCAGTAGCTCAATCCATCTCCTCTGCCTCAAATTCAACCCTTTCTCACTTAATAGATACCTCAAACTCTTATGATCCTTATAAATCTGGAAGGTCTCTCCATACAAGTAATGTCTCCAAATCTTTAGAGCAAATAGAGCTGCAGCTAGCTCTAAATCATGTACAAGATAATTAATCTCGTGAGACCTTAATTGTCTCGATGCGTAGGTGATCACTTTTCTATGCTGCATCAATACACATCCCAATTCTTGATGCGACGCATCACTATACACCTCATATCCTCCGGTCCCCGATGGTATAGTCAACACCGGTGCAGAAGTCAATCGATGCTTAAGTTCCTCAAAGCTCTTCTGACACTCCTCATCCCATCTAAACACTACATTCTTCCTTAGAAGTTTTTTCAAAGGGGCTGAGATCAAATAAAACCCCTTGACAAATTTTCGGTAATATCCAGCCAATCCTAGGAAGCTTCGAATTTCTGACATATTCCTTGGAGCTTCCCAATTCATCATTGCTTCAATCTTCTTTGGATCTACCTGTATGCCATCTCTAGTCACTGTATGCCCTAGAAACACAACACAATCCAGCCAAAATTCCCATTTACTGAATTTGGCATACAACTGTCTTTCCCTCATAATCTGTAATATAACCCTCAAATGCTCGACATGTTCCTTTCTACTCTTTGAAGACACCAAGATATCATCAATAAACACAATCACAAATTGACCTAGGTAGGGCTGAAACACCTTGTTCATCAAGGCCATAAAAGCTGCCGTGGCATTAGTCAGCCCAAATGGCGTCACTAGAAACTCATAGTGCCCATACCTGCTCCTAAATGCACTCTTAGGTACATCAGTCTCTGATATCTTCAACTGATAGTACCCTGACCTCAAGTCCAATTTAGTGAATACCTGGGCTTCCTACAACTGATCAAGCGAATCGTCGATTCTAGGCAGTAGGTACTTATTCTTCACTGTCACTCGATTCAGTTGCTTATAATCGATGCATAACCTCAAAGTCCCATCCTTCTTCTTCACAAACAATACTGGAGCTCCCCAAGGTGAAACACTGGGTCTAATAAAACCCTTTTCCAGTAACTCTTGAAGCTGAGCATTCAACTCCTTTAGTTCCATAGGTACCATCCTACATAGAGGGATACATATAGGAGCAGCCCCTGGAACTAAATCAATTGTGAACTCCGTTTCCCAATCTGGTGGTAACCCAGGTAACTTATTGGGAATCACATCTAGAAACTCCCTAACCACTGGAATATCTTGAATACTTTGCTCAGCCCTAGTATCAATGACATGGGCCAAATAAGCCTCACATCCTCCCTGCATCAATCTTAGTGCACTCATAAATGATATCATCCTGGCTGGCACCGCCTGACTAACTCATCTGAAAACCACTCTCGGCTGACCAGGAGATTCTAGTACTACTTATTTGGTGTAACAATTCATGATGGCCCTATAAGCAGTGAGCCAATCCATGCCTAGGATCACATCTATCTCCCTCAACTGTAATACATTAAGGTCTGCCTCCAACTCTGCTTGATCAATCCTAATCAAGCATCCCATGCAGACCTCACCTATAATGGTAGTACTGCCTATTGATGTACTCACCTCTAATCTATATTGTAGTAACTCCCTATCACAATGCAATCTACATGCCAAATGCAGTGCGATAGAGGAGTGTGTGGATCCTGGATCTAGCAGTGCAAATGCCTCAAAGTTATAAATAAGAAGTGCACCTGCAACTACATCTGGTGAGTCTTGGGCCTCCTGCCTAGTCATAGCATAGACCCTGGCCTGGGATTGTGTTCAGTTTCCGCGCCCCTCAGTCCTAGTGAAAGATCTCCCAACTCTTCTTCTATCTCTACCTCGCCCTTTTTGTCTAGATCCACCACCTCTATTTTGCTGGACGGTAGTGTTACTCCCAGATCGCCCACTAGCAGCAGGCTGAGCTCCCAAAGTATCAGGGCAATCCCTGATCTGGTGGTCCATGGAGCTGCATTTGAGGCAAGCTCCAGTTAGTCTCCAACACTCACCACCTTGCCTCTTCTCGCAGTGCTCACAAACTAGAAATCGATTCTGTCCTGTACCCCTTTCACTGCCAATCTGTGAAAACTTACCCCTCTGACCAGATCCTGACTACCTGGATCCACCTGATGATCTGAAGGTTTTGTTCTGGCGTTTACTGAAACTCATGCCAGAACTGCCCTGACTCCCACTAGGCCTCTTCCCTCTAGACAAGGGTCCAATCTCAGCTTGTTTCTCAGACATTAACTGTTCAATTCTAATCCAAGCAGCCCTCAACTCCATGAAAGTACCTAGATCTGACCGTGCCAACCTTGTTCTGATCTCCATGTTAAGTCCATTTTCAAATCTCCTACACTTGTCTTCTTCGGTAGGGATCAAAGTAGTAGCATAACCCATCAACTCATTAAATCGAATCTCATATTCAGCCACAGACATTCTACCCTGCTTCAAACCTAGAAATTCTTCCGTCTTCCTGTCCAGGTAGATCTTGGGCATATAGTTCTCCTTGAAGACCTTGAGGAAGTCTTCCCACTTCAATTGGCAGGGCCTGGTGGTACTACCAGGGACAGTCTTCCACCACTAATAAGCTGGACCTTGCAGGAGAGAAACCGCATAATCGAACCTCTCATCGGGCTCGCAAACTATCTGATCAAAAACTCTCTCAGTCCTTTCCAACCATCCCTTAGTTTCAGCAGGGTCTGTGCTGCCATAAAAGTCCACATCTCCCTGCTTTCACAATCTATCATACCTCCTCTCCCTTCTCTCAGGAACTCTTGGAGGCATCTCCTCAGATCAAGGTATCGAGGACTCTCTACTGACTCCTACTGATCTTTGGTTAGCTGGTTGATCAACTTGATCACCTAGAACAAATGACCTATATCAAACAATAAATTTCAATCATTTTTCTACACTTCTCACAATATTTCATGCTTAAGATTCTATATGTCCCAAAAGATGCCAACCATGCTCTGATACCACCTAGGTGTAGCACGCCCTTTACTGAGAGGTACACACCGGGACGTCCGAAGGTCATTTCGGCACATATCCTATGATAAGGGCACGCTACGTTCGAACACAGACGATTGGTCTTTACAGATGAAGGTCTATGTTCCTAAACATTTCTAGGTCTCCATCAACTCTCATATAAATAGCTAAGTATTCGTACATGCTCAGTGAAGAAACAGAGCATATCACCTTACCATATTTAACTCCCTATAATAATCTTATACATCATTTTATGTCTATTTCAACTCCAAGAACCATTTCACAACACCTGATCGCTAATAATTCATCAAAATCTAATTAACATTATATCTTCAAATATTCATCCCTCTAACACGGTGTTCAAGAATACAACTATATAAAATGCTATGTTCATGCAGATGATAGTAACTCATCAAATTTATTTCAAATCTCCAACCCTAAAGAATTTATTCACTACCTTCTTGTCGAAACACTCCAAGATCTTCGACTATCCCCAAAGCCTTTATTACATGCAAAGTCACGTACTCCTTTGTAAACACTAACCAATTTCTGGTTTTTCTTAAGGCAGAAGAAACACTTTAAGAATAAAGGAAATGGTGAGGGATATGAAGAATCAAAGTTTACTCTCAGAAGGAGTTTGATGAAAAACTCTGTGCATGGGAAGAAATTGGGAGAAAATGATAACAAGGGAAGAACTTAAGAAAAGTACCAACCCCTTTTTAACTCTCGAATTACTCAAACTTCAGACACATCATAAAAGCAACTTTACACTTGTCATTTTCCTAAGGTCTAAGTTCTGACTTAGTTTCTTTTAAACTAACTCCCTCTAACTCTCATCTTTACAATCCAACTATCTCTAAATCCTCATTTGGTTTCTATTCTTCTTTTTCCTATTTCCCATAATACTGTATGAATTTCAAAATAAATCCTAAGTTCACCAAAATTCATAAATCTCACAATTCTACTAACCAATAATATTTCCAATATGGAAACATTCATAATTCTCAAAAACTCACAATTCAATCCAATTATACCTGGAATTATTCATGAATTCATGTACACTTAATTTCATGCGCAGAAAAATATCATTATTCACTTGTAAAGCATGTCACATTATGCATGAACATAAAAATGCATCTTTTGGCTCTCACTGAACACTGCTATTTACTATTTTGACCTTCCCATAGGTAATGGGATGTCACAACTCTCCCCTCCTTAAAAGAAATTTCGTCCTCAAAATTCTTATCTGTTTGCTCGAACAGGTGGGGATATTTCCTCCTCATATGCTCCTCTGTCTCCCAAGTTGCTTCCTCAGTTGAGTGGTTTCTCCAAAGGACTTTCACCAATGGAATGACTCTATTCCTCAACTGATTGATCTGCGATCCCACAATCTTGATCGGCTCTTCGATATAGCTTAATCTCCTGAGCTGGTATCACATGTGTTGGATCTGATCTGTATCTTCGGAGCATACTCACATGGAATACATTATGCAATTGAGACATCTCATTCGGTAAAGCCAACTTATAAGACAAAGGTCCAATCCTCTCAATGATCTCATAAGGACCAATGTACCCAGGGCTCAACTTGCCCTTCTTACCGAACCTCAAAACTCCCCTCCAAGGGTACAATCTCAAAAATACCTTATCGTGCAAGTCACGTACCAAGCTTCCTTCTTGTCTTTCATTTTCCCATTGTTTTCCTTTAATATGTAACCTAACAAACTATCACACAATATGCAAAATTCACACTCAAAGCAAAACACACAACCCTCCCCATATTTGAACAACATGTTGTCCTCAGTGTGAGAAGGAGACAACAAACACACATGGAAGAAGTAACATAAAATAGAATAAAACAAAGAAAATGAAGACTAAATTTAAAAGAAAAAGGGTTAGAAACAAAGTCTCACAGGGATGGAAGTAGGGATGGTGTGGGAGGTGGCAATTGGACACTTTGAGCCTTGAAGTATCGATGAATACGACATATATCCCAACTCTGACATCATTGTGTGTGGGCCATCTCCTTCATCATTCTAGAGTCCCCTCAAGTGTATCTATAATTACCTTGGTGTTGGCGAAGATTATATCAAGCACTTTCTTCCAACCAGGTTCTTCTATGTCTTCATTCTCTTTGGACTCTTTGCTAGTCGAGTCCTCTTCTGCCTGCTGAGGAGGCATTATGCTAGAACTCACCTGACTAAACCTGATTTTCACATAAGCCTTTTGGTTGATGTCCTAGAGTTCCATGTTATGGGACTTTAGGATTTCAGCATGCCACAAATGATGGTGATTTAGAAAATCAGGAGGTAGACGGTTAGGCCGCTACCATCCATGCCATAATACTCAAGAATGGCAAAAACCAAGTACATCATACCTAAATTGTTGCTCCTTTTATGTAGAGTCGCAACAATAGCATTCAACACAGATATGGAGGTGCACATTGGGATGCTATGATGCATGCACTACAATAGAAAAAGTTCCATTGTTGAGCACTTGTTTATTTCTGATTTGTCAAAAATCAATTGACACGTGAATTTATGCAATAACAAGTGCTCATGGGTTTGTATAATGTTGTTGTGGGCATTCTTAGCATCGAATCGCTATAACCAAGTGAGCTTATTCCAATAGGAGAAGCACAAAAATCATCATACTGATCGATAATGGAAGATTTGAGGAACTTGCAAATATCATACGTGATTTCAATGTTTAGATCATAAGTCATCCCCGCAACCTAAACTATATTTCCTTAGGATTATTAGGTACGAAATAAAGGGAAGTGAAGAATTCAAGTGTGAGCTTTTGGTAGACAAGATATTGCAAGTGTGTAAACTTGGCCCACTGAAATCTTTTTACTAGATTCTTTACCCTATCTCGTAATTTTAGCCTATCAAGTGTATCAAAATCAAAATGTTTGGGGACTTCTATTTGTTTAACATTAAGGGATTGGAAAAAAAATACCTTCCTCCTCTTTGTAGATTAGGAAGGGTGCTCCTAAATCCATCACCCTGTTCTGTCACCCTCGGCCTGAGAATTGATTTCATTATGATAATTGGTTATGCTTCGCTAACTGCTTGTTGTGTGACATATTGGAATACAAGTACGTGGAAGTTCGAATAAAATGGGAATTTGGAGGTTTGTTAGAGAGAAGTGAGAGTGTTTGGAGGTTCTAAACTTAGAGAGATCACTTCCTAACTCTTTTGTAGCTCTTTCACCTCTTTTTTTCCTTACTTCCTTGATCATCTAACTCATGTCAAAGTCCTACTCGAAGTCTTATACCTTTCTGACCTTATTTGGAAATGAAATAACATAACTATGGAATTCAATCTATCTAAACATCAAAGGAAATAACATGGAATTAACAATTCTTACCTTGCCTCCTACGCAGCGCTTCTTTTAACATCAGTAGCTCAATGCTCTTCTTGTGCTCAAGGTGGTTCAATTGAATCGTGCAATCGTATCGCAGTCATCGATCTTGCTATTGGCACATGAGCTACCATGCCCTGGGTTCCACCTTCCTTATGCGTTACCTTCCTTTGCTTTCTCCTTTACGATCATTTCTTTCTAAATGCATTCCTAGGATCCTCAATATCTTCTGACTACCCTTAAGGTTCAGTTTCTTTGATGTTAGCTAGAATTAAGGGAGAATTGTTGTCATTCTTCAACATAGTGAGGGTTAGTTGATGCTTTTCAACCCTCAGAATTAGTTCACTCCCATCAACATCAATTATCGAGCGAGCACTCCCATTAACGTCAATTATCGAGCGAGCAGTAGCCAAGAATGTTCGTCCAAGGACTATAGGGGTTTCCACATCTTCACCAATATTCAATACAAAGAAGTATGTAGGGAAGGTAAAAACATCAATTTGTACTTGCACATCCTTAATAATACCTTTGGCTGATGAATTGTTCTGTCCACCATCTTTGCTCGCAGCGTAGTGGTTCTAACTCTTCTAACCCAAAATTTTGACTAAAGGCATAGGGCATCATATTAATACTCACTTCCAAATCTGCAAATGCCCTATCTATTTTAACTCCATTAATAATTCAAGGAATGTAAAAATCTCCCGGGTCCTCTTTCTTCTATGCTATATTAGGGTTTTCTTGTACTATGTGTTCCTTAACCTTCTTTTTGATTGATTCGCTTAGTGTAAGCCTCATTTGTAGATGTTCTGTTATGTCCTCAACATTTTTTAATTTAATCTCTTTAGAATTCCTCATTGCCTTACTTGAATGTGACTTCCACTGAGCTAGAATAGGGTATGGAAATTCAGGTCAAAGTTCCTCGATCAGCTTAATTACGAGCTCACTTAGAAGGAATTCCATGTTTTCTTATCCTTCTCCATTGTGTCCATCTTCTTTCATATGTTTGAGTTTCTTTTCCTGGGTATGAGTAATGGCTATGACCCTTTCCTTTAGGTTAGATTCGATATTTCTTGGAAGGGTTCCTGTATTTCAAATTGAAATTGCCTCTGCTAATTGACCTACTTGGACCTCCAGATTGTGTACTGAAGAGGCATAGTTCTTAATGACTTGCTCAAACTTTTTTCAAGCCTCCTATATGTATCCTCCATGCCTCCAGTTTTATCTAAAATCCTATCCAACTTGATTTCCATTGAGCTCAGATTATCTCGTTAGAAATCTAATTATCTTTGGGCTCTAAATTGTCTTCCAGCATTGTTCTTCCAAAAGAAGTTAGGGTGATTCTTCCACCTAGGGTTGTAAGTGGTGGAGTAGAGATTGTGTCCCCCGACTCGTCCATATTGAGCTCCCATACAATTAACTTACTCTAGATCATTATCGTTCATCAAGAAGCAATCCACCGTATCATAGTCCATCTGTCCACATAGTTGACACTTTAGTTACATGACTTTTATTGAAGTTGAGGGCAAAGCCTTCATGTTATTCAGTTGTTGAGTTAAGTTGTCAATTTTTTCCTGCATCGTCGTCATTTGATTAACAACTATAACTCCTTTTTGTTCTCGAGAGGTGGTGGGTTGTCTACTCCATTCTTCAGTCTATAGACAACTATTACTCACCATTTGCTCTATCAACACTTCTACTTCATCTACGATCTTTCTCATTAGTGATCCTCCTAAAGCTGCATCAAGCATGCCTCTAGTATGTGGGGTTACTCTGTTCTAGAATGTTTTGCGACAAGAACTCCTTAGGTAAGTTATGGATTTGGCATTTTTGTTACAAGTCCTTGTATCATTCCCATGCTTCATAAATCAATTCCTTGTCACTTTGCTGAAGTTGGTAATCTTCTTAGTAATCTTCATGGTCTTGGTAAGGGGAAAATAGTTGTCTAAAAATGCACAAACTAGTTGATCCCAAGTGGTGGAATTCACTGGTTTGAAAGAGTGATACCAGGCCTTTGCTCTATCTCTTAGAGTAAAAGGGAAGAGCTTAATTCTTATTGCATCCTCCGACATCTGATGATACTAAAAGCTATCGTAGATTTCAAGGAAATTAACTATATGTGCATTAGGATCTTCATTTATTAGTCTATAGAATTGTACATTTTGTTGAACCATGTTTATGAGGGTTAATTTAATTTCAAAAAAGGCCTAGCTACTCCTTGGTTGGACTCATTGAACCCTGGTTTCATGAAATCCGTAAGGGTTCTTTTTTGACATCCTTGGTTCACTTCATCATCCAAATCTTGCTAAAATTCCTTGGCCATGATTGCTTTTGCGATTTCTTCTTCTTTTTCTTTGCGCAAGCTTTCCTAACTGATCTTTCTAATTAAGTGATATCTAGCTGTAACATTTCAGTTAAATGACTCGAACTTCTAATGAGTCTTATGTTCATGCAAGAGCACAAATTCTGAAATAGAAAGAAATAACATAAAATAAAAACTAACAAAAACACGTTAAACTAAAGAATTAATCGCCTCCCCAGTAATGTCGCCAAAAACTTGATCAATGGTTTGGTTGTGTGTAAATTTTAATTAATAACTGTTGATAATCTGTAAGCACATGGTTCATTAGTATAGTACCAAAGGTATTGATCCTACAAGGTGGGAACTAGTGTAATCCTAAAACCTAAAGTCAAAACCAAATAACAAAAATTCAAAATGCAACGAAACTAAAATGAGAATTTACTTCAATCAATCAATCAAATTAAGAATCAAACAAGAAAATACTAATTACTAAGCAATTGTAACACACCCAAGAATCAACTGAAAGAATTTACCAATTGACAGAAAAGGAATTTAACCTATCCTTAATGTTAACCTAACTGATTATGAATTATCGGATTGTTGGTTCTAGACTATCCTAAGGTTGATTACTCTCTTTCAAGTTATAACCATTAACCCTAATCATAAACCCTAATTAGATTATGGAAGTTGCAATCTCTCAATTCACAACTTATCCAAAACCTAATAAGCTCTTAAGTTCTCTAATAAACTATCAGAGACCTATGCAAGATCTCTCTTTGCAAAATTTCTCGATCTAATTTAGTTTTTGTTTATATTAAATCACCTAAATCTCGTTAGTCCAATTTAATCATTTTTCATTTGATTCACCCTGTCAGTTTATTATCAAATTATGCAATCCCAGAATCAAACCATAACAATATTCGAATAAAATATAACAATCAGATTCTCATTAATTCAAGAATAAAATTTTGAAGGTGAGTTTAGAACATCCTCGACATTCTAGAACCTATCATCAACTGTTCAATCCAATTCTATACAATGATAAAATTTTAAAAAGTAGGAAATAAAATCTGAAATGGATGATGAGAGGCAATGACGTCGAGAAACCTTCTGATCTGGGAAGTATTATGAGTCAGCTTCTGCTTATCTTCTCTCTTCCTTGTTCTCTTGCTCTATCTCTAGATGATTTCTCTCTAGGATTTCTCAAGGTGGCTGATGCAAAAGCCCTTTACTGCCTCTTTTTCTTGTTCTTTAAATATTCTCTTATGTCTTGAGTAACCTTAGGGTTTTTTTTAGGATTGAAAGGTCCAAAAAATCTCTCAAAACTTGACGTTCTTGATTGTCTGTGTGTCTAGTTGACGTAGGCCACGACTGTGGCCTGAGCCTTCTGTCATGATCGTGTCATACAGGCCATGATTGTGGGTCATTCCCTAGGCTTTTGTCACAATTGTGGGAACTCTGGTGCTTCTGTCACGATCGTGGCCTAGCCATTGCTTCGGCCTGAATGTCTCCGAAACTCCTCCGTTCTTTGATGTTGATCCTGAAACATTAGCTAACACATCAAGGTACCTCAAAAACATAATATTTAAGCTCAAAGAATTTTACTAACCTATAAAACACTTAAAATGTAAATAATTAACAAGCTAACACAATTTTAACCTAAACACCTACTAAATGATTGAATTAATAGCTAAACTTATATCAATATATACCTTAAAACACTATGCAATTTACACTTATCATTAGGATTAAGGATGTAGCTTATAAAGAATCTTTCAATTGTTAATATATGATTTAATTATTTATTTTTTGAATTTATTTTGTTTATTCTTAATCCTAGATTTATTACTAGCCATCGTAGATTCAACCTCAGGAATTGTATGAAAGTTTAAGAGGTAAAAAATAATTTATGCATTAGAATAATAAACACTTTAACACTAAAGACTGAAAGTATCTTATACTTTACTGATGACTAAACACATTAATTATGCCTAATAAGTTTGATTAGGTTATATTTCACTTCATAAGGTGGTACTTACCTAATTAGATATACCTATGTGCCTTGAGAAAGGATGTAGATACTTTAGGTTAATTCTTATCTAAACCTAGATAATCAAATTTGCAGAATAATTGAAATTCCTTATTAATGAACCTCAAGGTTGTAACATTTTAGTATTGGTTTCTTTCATCCATTTTATTTAGATTTTTATTTATAGTTTAATAGATTAAGCAATTTCCATAATATTTTGTTTTCTTTAATTTCGTTGTTTTACGAAGATTAATAAATATAGTGACATAGTTTCATGTAAGATTGATACTATTGAATTGCTCTAATTTTATAAACGTGCTACAATGAACTCTATTTGCTTACATAATTAAACGATTAGTGATGTATTGCAAGGTAAACAAAACTTTTACTAAAGGGAATAATAATTTATATAAGGTAGAGGAGATGGGTGAATGGTATAATGTTATCAAATTGTGCACAATTACAATAAGTGGTTCATCCTACTAGTAAAGTGCAATGATATATTTGAAACTAAGGTTTTTGGGTTATAATAAAGCTAGGGTTTCTAGGTTATACATGATCACTAACAGGGATATTTAGGAGAACGTGTATAATTAAAAACACTTGAATTTATGATTTCACACTGTTACAGAGACTTAGATGGGTAACATAAATGACTATGTCTATCAACATACATGGGTGTGAAACTCCACACGACCAGAACCAAAATTCTTCAATCTTCACAGGCTTATAGAGACTTACACAATCTTTGTACATAGAGTTATAGATCCTTAGTTGCTTCCAATCTTCATTTTATGGCTTAATTTCATCCATATTCTTCTCCTTTTGGTCCATAAAGGCAATTACAACCTATAAATGCATTTAAAGTGAATTTAGTACAAAAGATACAACAAAACTATAAAATAACAAGTAAAACATGTTAAATATGGGTGTATAATTATATTCAAATATGCATCTACCCATAAACAATCTAAGAAAATACTAATATATTTATATCTAATAGAAACTTTCTTACTAAAATTTAAATAGGTTGTAGGCTCAATTTTAACCACTTATAACTTATTGAAGTTTGTAAAATCCTAGAAGTGGTTGATATGTTTAATTACTAAATTTGAGATAGTGAATTTAATATTATGGTTGGTGACTTATAAAAGGAAGAACCAAATTTAATGAAAGATAATTTCCAAAAAAAAAAATTGATTGAAAGATAGTGTATAAGAATTAAGGCTATATTCCTCTACTTGTTTTTGGTGGTATGAGTACAGGTATAAAAAAAAGTATAAATAACGTTATTCAATATTTGTTGCCTAATTTTAGATACTTAAGTTTACTATCTAAGAATTTTTAGTCATTATGGACTTAAGACATAGTTGAAAACATGTCATAACTCTATTAAAATGATGAGTAACTAATTTAAAGTATCTTTAAGGTTTCATATCCTTCGAATACATTCATTATTATGGTCAATGTTGTGAAATTCGTATTATAATTGGTATTAATTTTGGTTCTAGTATGGCATAGTGCTGATACTAATCAATATTATATATTATTTTAAATAATTCTTACATTATAAAACAATCTTTTTAATTTTATAAAATTACAAAATACTCTCTTAATATATTTAATTACATAAATCTTTTTTACTTTACTTTAACTTATGTATTAAAAAATCATAATAATATAAATTTGGTATAAAAACTATCTCTCTTCCTATTAATCAAAGTAAAAATGTTTTAAAGAGTGTAATGAATTTAGTATAAGAATTACACGATTTTTCTCTACTTCAGTCTATTTTTTCCCTTGCTTTTCTAGTGATCTACATTTCCTCTTGTCTAGCTTAGTTTTCCTTTTATTTTTAAGTCTTTTAGGCTTTAAGTTGCTATTTCCAGTTTGCTTTGCCTATAATTTCCTAGTATTTCTCCTTTCTCTTCCTTTGTTAACCATTTTTTGGTTCTTTATCCTCCTTTGTACTCCTTCTCTCCCCCTTTCCTTCTTTCAACTCTTCCTTTTCACTAATTACCCTTTATTTGCTTTTCATTCTTTTCCCATCTTCCACTCTTTCCATTTTTAGAACAAAGTTTTATATTATGAGTTACCTTTCCCTTTCTTTTTACCTTTTTGAGTATATAGCTTAAGTCTCATCCATCCCTAACCAACCAACAACTTGGTCCCTCTTGATTTCCCTCCTCTTAAAAAATCTTTAGCCAAGCATTTTGTGATAATTGGTACATCTTTTATGATTTAGAAGCCTAAATGGCATTATTGTTTAGGTTGTGGAAACTAAAGACATATAGGAACAAATGTCTAGAAGACCTCAAAACCTAATGTGAACTTTTACTATGTGAAAACTATGGAACAAGGGGAGGTATGAATTATGGGAAGGGGTCATGATTGTGAAACAAAGTCACGATCAATTAAATAAAATATATATTGTTAATGCCTTATTTATGAAGTGGAAATAAATGCTTAAGAAAAATGCATTTTTTGTAGGTAAAGGAAAGGCATAGAACGAGTGAGTGTGTTTGACAATAAATTTACAAAATGGTGGGTGTATCTTAATTGATTCATTTGAATAACTTCTTTGCAAAAGAACTGATGGCATATGATTTTAAATTATGTATTCAATTATTTGATTATAAGGTTAAAAGAAGTTGAAAATTTTGAACATAGGTAAGCTAAAGGCATTGTCACGATCGTGACAAGCTCTAGACACCTCCTATTTGTTTTTGATTTCGAAAAAAAATGACTTAAGCTTTATGCCATAAGTTAAAGTGCTAAGAAAATGATTTCATTTTTAGCCTATGGTACACCATTAGGCTCATTACATGATATTACACTGGTCAGAGTTTTCCAAATGTGCATGGTACCGTCTGGGGGGTGTTAGTTACTAACAGGGGGTGGTATTGTGTCTATTAGTAGTCCAGTGAGTGAGTCTCCCTCTGCACATACAAAGTATATAAAGTACTTGTCAAAATTTTTATGAATAAGCATTAATAACTAGCACCAAAACTACCAATCGATAGTGGTTGACCATTACGGGTAAGCGATGCAGAACTAGCTCTGTAACTAGTGATTAATCAGTCATAAGTAAGAGATGCAAAACTAGCTCTATGACCTTATATCTAAGGGTACCATAGTGCAAAGAAGTTTTTGGTGGGTTATATCGTATATGAAGTTCATGACAATAAATAATGCCACCAATATTTTCTTTAAAAATGAAATTGAGAAATTTGGTTTCAAGAGGCTTATATGTTTTATATTGGTATTGTCTTATACTAAATGAAATGAATTTCTTTTAAAGAGGTGTCAATAATTACAAATGATTTGCAAAGTTACTATTATTAAGCTTGTTTATCTCACAGTTTATTTTCTATTTTTAAATAAAACCTCCATGGTGCACGCGTATGGACTTTAGCAGTATGGACTCTACCTCACAAAGTTAACTTCATCATGTGCTACTGCACAAATTTTTTCCTTGTACATACTTTTGAGAACTGTTGCATATCTTTAAACATGTTTTGGAATGTACATATTGTGTAAAGAATGGATGTGTATAAAGGTTTTTTAATGAAATGCATGATTTTGTTTAGGTTAGAATTGTGTTAGTTTGTTAATTATTTTTATTTTAAGTGTTTTATAGGTTAGTGCAATCTTTTGAGCATAAATATTATGTTTTTGAGGTACATTGGGTCAACATCGAAGAACGAAGGAGTTTCAGAAGACATTTGGGTCGAAAGAACAACCACAATCATCAGAAGGATTAGATGTGCGTTGGTCAAACACTCACAAACATCAAGTTTTGAGGAATTTTTTGGACCTTTAGGACCTCAAAAAAACCCTAGGGTTACCCAAAGCATAAGATACTATTTAAAGAATGACAAGAAAATGAAGAGAGGGAGCTTTTACATCAACTACCTTAAGAAACCATAGAGAGAATTCATCGAGAGATAGAGGAAAAGAAGAAGGAAGAGAGAAAAGGAGAAGAAGTTGACTCGACGTACTCCATATATCAGAAGGTTTCCCGACGTTGCTGCCTCCCGTTCTCCATTTAGATTATATTTCCTGTTTATTTTTGTTTTTATCATTCTATAGAATTGGGTTGAATAGTTAATGATAGGATCTAGAGTGTTGAGGATGTTCTAAACTCAACTTTGGAGTTTTATTCTTGAATTAATGTAATCTGATTGTTTATGTCTTTATTGGATTTGTTGTTGTTTGATTATGTGATTGCATAATTTGGTAATAAACTGAGAGGGTGTATCGAATGAAAAACGATTAAATTGGACTAATAAGAATTAGGTAATTTAATAGATAAGAATTGAATCAAATCGAGAAATTATGCAAAGAGAGATCCTGTATAGGTTTTTGATAGTTTAGTACTTCAGAACTAATTAGGGTTTAACCAGGTTATGAATTAAGGGATTGCAACTTCCATAATCTAATTAGGATTTATGATTTAAGGTTAATGGTTATAACTCAAGAGAGGGTAATCAACCCTAGGATAGTCTAGAACCAATAATTTGATAATTCATAATTAGCTAGATTAGCATTAAGGATAGGTAAAATTCCCTTTCTCTCAATTGGTAATTTCTTTCGATTGATTCTTGGGTGTGTTGCAATTGCTTAATAATTCGTATATTCATGCTTGATTATTAATTTGATTGAATGAATTAAGTTCTCATATCAGTTTGGTGCAATTTGAATTTCTGTGATTATTTCTTGCCTTAGATTTTAGGATTAGATTAACTCCCTCCTCGTGAGATTGACACCTTGGGTACTATGCTAACAAACTGTGCTCTTGCATGTTATCGAAGGTAAATAATTAAAACTTACACATAACTAACCACCAGATCTAATTTTTGACGCCGTTACCGAGGAGGCGATTAGTTTAGCTCTTTAGTCTAAGGCATTTTAGTTAGTTTTTAGCTTTCTTCATATTTCTGAATCCATGCTTCCATACGAACACAAGAGTTACGAGAAGTTCAAGTTGTGTAATTGAAACCTTAGAGCTAGATATCACTCGATTAGAACAATCAAGTTTTTGGAGCCGTAGATTAGTTTAATTCTTATAGTCTAAGGTTTTTTTACCTTATATATAACAAATAGAAACGTTGGGCATAAAGTAGATGACACATCAACTTGGCTATCACTGAACAATAATGACAAATCTCAAGAGTTGAATGATAAGAAGAGATAAAAGGAATGATCATGGAGGATGTATATTATGGGGAGCAAATGACTATTATGGATTTTAATAAGCCCCAATTTAGTTTGAGAAATCATCATCCTTATATGAACCTATAAACTTCGGGGTGGCAGAACCACTTAAATTTCTATTGATCTAATAATGAAAAGACTCCCATCGGACATCAAGATTTATTAGGATTTGAGCAAGACAAATCTAATTTATAGGATTCCAAGTTAGACAAAATCATGATAAGCTCATAGATATGGAAGAGATGAAGAAGAGATCGGAAAAGAACTTTGAGCAAGTAGCAGAAGATCATTCCTCTTCTATTCACAATCTAGAGATTTAAATGGGCCAGCTTTCTAGGAAATTTTGTAAGCAAAGTGTGAAAAACTGTCTGCGTAATATGAAAGTAAGTTCAATAAAGCCATGTCAGGCTATGACACTTAGGAATGGGGTAGAGCTAGAAGAACCAGCAAGAAATCAAGCTTAACCCCACATTATAGAAGATCAAGTAATCAAGAAAGAGGATGAAGAAAATGATGAAAACCCCCCATATTATCTACCAGGTCTTAGTATACCATGCTTGAACATGGAGAAAACTGGGTTAGATGTCCATGAAGAGAACCTCAACATTCGGATTAGTGATGACCAACTGAAATCCAATATTAATGATGTATTAAAGAATTTGGAGGAGAGTGACACATTCATAAAAAAATTATGTGTCCGAATCTTTTAAGGAACAAGAGGACGAAAAAAGTTAACAATGGACATTAAGTTTGAAGAAGCTATGGAAGTCTCTGTTCAAGAAGTTAAAGAAGAAGAGGAGATGAGGGTGAATGAGGAAGAACCAAGAAGAGAAAAACTTACCCTCTTACTGGGCAAACTGCTAGATTCCATGGAAGATTCAGAGAATTCCATTATTCCCTATTTTATTGACAATTTGATTTAGAAAAGGATATTACTAAAATTAATTGGTTTTCTCAACTTTTGTCCTCCTGATCATTTTGCAATTTGTAGCTAACTCACAGGCTACAAAATTGATGATGAACAAGAAGGGTGAAAGCAAGCCACTCATAATTGATCCAAGTTGAGCTTCTAAGAATGCAAAGTAAAGTTAATGAACCTAATTTAGCATGTTTAGTAGTTAGATTTAAATTTTTGCATAGTAAGGTTTGCTTTAAATTCTAAAATAAGTTTTGAATGATATGGAATGGTTTGGATTGCTAATTCTGTTACTCTCTTGAACCACTTATAAGATAGGGAAACACTCTCGATGTCAAACGATTTGGTCTCAACACTATCGCTATCACCACCTCCATCACCATAAACGGTTTCGTGTTCTAACCTTTTTCTTTTCATTTATGTTAGTATTTTTCTTATGTTTTCATATATTATGTTTTATTTTCCCTTGGTGTTTGTGTACCCTTCTCATATTGAGGACAATATGTTGTTCAAATGTGAGGAGGGTTGTGTGTTTTTACCTTGAGTGTGAATTTTGCATATTGTATGATAGTTTGCTTAGGTTGCATGATGTGAATTGGGTAAATGTGTCAATGAGTAAGACTTAACGGGGTAGATTTAGCCTTAAAGATAGTCTTTTAGGTTGCGAAGATTGATTAGCTTGTGAAATTAGTGACCTAAGTTACTTAGGGCTAAATATGTTGGTTAATTAGGATATGATGTTAGTCGATTCAATCTAGGAATTTGCCATACTCCTTTATAATTTTAAGTCAATCAAATAAGTGGTATTATTAGTACATCTTCATGAGAATGATTAGATAAAGCAAAAAGGTAGGAAAAATTTTGTGTTTAAAAAAAATTGTATAATTTTAACTAAAATAATTATTCCACTAGCCTTCGGGTTATGAATAGAGCTGGCAGCTAGTTGAGAATGTGATGTAGCTTATTAACCAGATCGACGTGCATCACAAATGTGTGCTTTTGTATAAAAAGGCTATAATGACATTCCAACTACGCAGCTTAATAACAATATGACTTAGTTGATTAACCATATTGACATTCATCATAAATGTTTGCCTCCACATAAAAAGACTAAGTTCATGTCCTTAAATAAAAATAAACAAAAAGAATGTTTAAAAAAAACTACCAAACTTGTTGGTAGTTTGATTTTTCATAAAAACCTACTAAGGAATAGCTATACTTTTGTTTTGATTGAGTGATTATCAATGTATGTGTGCAAGTGATAGAGGTGAATAAACTCAACATTAAAATTTTGATTAGTTTGTACATTTAGTCCAAGGTGCTTAGACGTGGATTTCGCTTGTTAATAAGTTAGAACGACTTGAAGAATTGGGTTTATAGTCAAATTTGTTTCACTAAGTTGAAGCCATTGTCTCATTATTGCATATGTGTGTTTTGTGTTGTCTTGATTTGTTTGATTGCTTTTGTTTTCTTGAAGATAAGAAACATTTAAGTGTGGGGATGTTGATAAGTGTAAATTGCATCGTGTTTAGGGCATAGTTTGATATGTGTTTATCCATTAATCTGATAATTTAGTATGTGTTAAGGTTAGAATTGTGTTATTTTGTTAATTATTTATGTTTTAAGTGTTTTATAGGTTAGTATAAGCTTTTGAGCTTAAATATTAAGTTTTTGAGGTACCTTGATATTTTTTTCTAGTGTTTCAGGGTCAATATCAAAGAACGGAGGAGTTTCAAAAGACATTCGAGCTTAAACGACAGCCCATCATGATCTTGATGGAAGGCTTAGATGTAGGCCACGATCGTGGCTTGCATCGGCCAAATGTGTAGACACTCATGAATGTCAAGTTTTGAGGGATTTTTTGGACCTTTCAGACCCCAGAAAAACTCTAGGGTTACCCAAAACACAAAAGACTATTTAAAGAACAACAAGAGAAGGAAGAGAGGGAGCTTTTGCGTCAGCCACCTTGAGAAACCCCAGAGAGAATTCATCAAGAGATAGAGGAAGAGAAGAAGGAATAGAGAAGAGGAGAAGAAGTTGACTCGATTTCCCAGATCAGGAGGTTTCCTGATGTCGTTGCCTTCCATCCTCCATTGAGATTGTATTTCTGTTTATTTTTAGTTTTATCATTATATAGAATTGGATTGAATAGTTGATAATAGGATCTAGAATGTTAAGGATGTTCTAAACTCATATTCGGAGTTTTATTCTTGAATTAATGAAATATGATTGTTTATGGGTTTATTGGATTTGTTTTGGTTTGGTTTTATGATTACATAATTCGATAATAAACTGAGATGGTGAATCAAATGAAAAATGATTAATTCGACTAACGAGAGTTAAGTGATTTAATAGAACAAGAATTGAATCAGATTAAGAAATTGAATGAAGAGGGATCTTGGATAGGTTTCCGATAGTTTATTAGAGAACTTTAGAACTAATTAGGGTTTTGGATAGGTTGTAAATTGAGATATTGCAACTTCCATAATCTGATTAGAGTTTATGATTTAGGGTTAATGGTTATAACTCAAGAGAGAGTGATCAACCCTAAGATAGTCTAGAACCAACAATCCGATAATTCATAATCAATTAGGTTAGCATTAAGGATAGGTAAATTTACCTTTCTCTCAATTGGTAGTTTCTTTTGGTTAATTCTTAGGTGTGTTGCAATTGCTTAATAATGTATATTAGTTGATTCTTAATTTGATTGATTGAATTAAGTTCTCATACCAGGTTCTTGTAATTTGAATTTTTGTTATTGTTTTTGCCTTAGATTTTAGGATTAAATTAACTCCTCCTCGTAAGATTGACACATTTGGTACTACGCTAACAAACCATGTGCTTACAGATTATTAGAGGTAAATAATTAAAACTTACACACAACAAACCACCCGATCAACAATTAAATGAAAATTAGGCAAATGATATTATGTAGCTTAATTAGATATTATATAGAATAATACCTATCATGATTGTGCCACATAACACTCGAACTTAATTGTTGCTGTCTTTTAAAGTCATAACATCCTCTATAGATAGGAAAAGCCTTATTTAGGTGCTACATCTTCAAAAATGTATGATATTATGTGTTACGTTCCATAAACATGATAGATGTTATGTCATGAAACATCAAATCAAGCCACATGATTCCATTTATTCATTTTCCCTTATAATCCTAATAGAGAATGACATTAGAGGGTACGATGAAACAAAAATCAAACATTAGGGATATATATGTATATATAATAGTTTTTAAAAATTAGGATATGAAGAGAAAAATTTCTAAACTGCGGTAGATTTAGTGTAATTAACTTTTTTCAATATAGGTAATGGTAATTTTTGTATAATGTTGTGTCATAATAGAGTGGAGATATTTAAGGTGAGGGACCCTTTTAAAAAAGTAGTAGCATTTTTGTAAATAGTGGTGGTATTTTTTATTTAATATGGAGATATTTTTGGTATTGGCTTATGGTATAGCTATATAAACTAATGGAATTTATTAGTATTTGATTAAGGAATTTTAATATACAAGGGATGTTTCTTAACATATTGACTAAAGATTTATCGATTAGTTACAATATTTTACTAGAAATATTGTACTAATAGAAATAGGTCAAAATTTTAATCAATATCTTAACACTATCCTTTTTCGATTTGTTTGAAAATAACAACCATACAATAGTCCATACCAAATTAGAACATTCTTTTGAATTCAAGCAACATCTTTACAAATACATAGTTAAATTAAAAAAGAATATTCCATTCCCAAAATTATCCTTAAATTGTCTATTAAAAATAACCAATCAAATTATAAAAAACTGTTTAATACTTTGTCTAGTTCAGTTATAAGAGCAAGTTATTAATGATATAATAAGTTGTAGTCACTCGAAATCATTCAATTAAAGAGATGCTTCTAAATCAATTGTGTTGCATCACCAATGCATGCCTTCAAAAGTATCGTTCACCATATTCCCTTGAAGTTCAATATAAGTGTTATCAAATTCTTTCCACAAATACACCTACTTGGTTAAGCTTTGAATTTTTTAATCATACCTCTTTAGTTGCACCCTTTTTGTATCTCTTTTACTTCTTCATGTTTGTTATCTTCAATATCCATCATTAGCATTTTCTCACTGTTGAACTATTCCTTAATGTCTATATTTTATCTAGAATATAAGAAATCATTATAAAAAGTAATCTAACTGTACCGAAGGGTTCTTCAAGATATACTACTTTCTTGAACCCATCTTCTTACTTTTCTCCTTCATTAGCATCTCATTATGCCTTGAGATAGTCTCAACCTTTTCCTTTTGAGATAGTTTTAACCTTATCCTTGTTAGTCATCAATGCCTTATCACGTCAAAGGATATCTTCTTCCCCTCCTAGGTCTATTGTTGGCTTCTCCATACATCTTTGAACCTATTGCTCACTTATATTCTCTACTGTTGGTGCGTCGTTAAAATTCAAGATTTTTTTTTCTCTTTCATATCATTTAACTAAAATGTCAATTATTCATGCACAAACCAAAAGTTATGGATAAATAGGCTCCTAGCAAGTTAGTAACTCGTTATTTTTTTCATCATTTACCTTTAGAAAATCTTCCTCACGTTCCTCAGTGCCTCCCACCAATTATGATGCTTCATCAGGTAATCCATCCAAAAGAAGTTAAGATATAAATAAATGAAAATCTTCTCAAACATTATTTTAAAATGTTACAAAAACATTGCTAGTAATAGCCCTACGTTAGCTTCACATACTCTTACTTTAAACTTTATCATCATCCAACTTCTCATTGATGTTGATATCACCCAAATTGTAATCCTTGCCTTTTTGTCACTTGAAGGGATGATCTATTCATAGCTTGTCTAGATAAAAAAGTCTACAAACTAATTATAAATTAAATCCATTTTTATAACTTACACAATATATACAAGTTTACATAGTTAGTGAAAATTTCAATTTACAGGATGCCTTACTTACCATTAATATTGTTATGCATCCACTTATGTAAAAGTAATACCTTTTCCCTTTACAACTTAAATAAATCTACAAATATACTGATAAGATGGTTCGATTCAAAAAATCCCTAACTAAGTTAATCTCAATCATCAACACCAATTATGATGTCTAATATTTATATGCTGACATTAGAGAAATCTTAATCAACATTTAGGTATAAAAACACATTTAACACACAAAAAAGGAAGTTTTACTAAAAATAATACTCCGTTTATGCACTCCTAACTTTATATAGTACGCACTTAATCACTATTTGGTGATCATTAACCTTGTACTCCTCCAAAAGCCTTAACACCTTACCCTTATTGACTATTATGACTACTTGTTTAGTTCCATTTAGAATGCTCACAACCCAAGCCATACTAAAACAATAACAATAATGTCCTAGTAGGAATTTCAGTGATATGTAAGGTCTAGGGAGGTCTAGAGTTATGCAACCTTACTTCTAACTAATAGAAAGACTATTTCTGATAAACCTATAAGAAAAAAGGTTTTTAAAATGACTACAAGAAAACAATACCGAAATATAAAAATCTAATTAAAAAATTAAAATTAAAATAAAGATAAAATTAAATAAATAAATAATCAGATAAGAAAGATAACCATTAAGTAAATACAAAATCAATTAAAATATGAAATAAATAAATAAAATAACTAAAAGAGTCGATGTTACAATTAAAAATATTTAGGCTAATCTTCTCAAAGATAGACAGTCCATATCAAAGCAAAGATACATCCAACAATAGAGTTTTATCCTTACTCTAACCTCTCCATCTTTTTGAGTTCGTTGAATCTTGTATTGGTCATCCACTTCAGTTGCTAAATAACAACACATTTAACAACTTTGCATATATCCATACTCATACAATATACTCGTAACCAAATAGTAGTCAAACTTTGTGACCAAACTTTAGTAAGTTAGTTTAATTTAGTCCAAATTTTATACCTTATTCTTTACGCTACCACTTCTCTAACTTATCCTTTAAGAAATAACATCATATTCAACACACAATTTAAATTTTTATATCAACTTAACTTTATCATCCTTCTATTAATTTTAATATGTTTGATGTTTTCCATTCATTCCACCTTTTTGTTCTCTCTTTTTTATAAAGGAGGTGGTGATCAAATAATAAAATTTTCCTTTCTTTCATGGACTTTATGAATAATATCATAAATGTCAACCACACCAAACTACATACCTTTAATAATAATAATAATATAAAAACTTAAGCATATCTATAAAAATCCACACCACACCAGGATATAATATACGAATTTTTACCCAATACTATGAAAAACGTATAAACCAATATGTGATTGTTTCCCACTTTATACATTAGTATATTAAAGATCCAAAGATTGTATCTAAATGCATATATTAAAAAATCTATTAGAAATATAAAATAGCAAGATATAATATCCATAAAAAGAAAGGAAGAGGGAAGGAACAACATTTGCATACTATATATGTTAATGAGTCATTAGGTTAGTATATCAATAGATTGGAAATACAATAAGTTGGAAGCAATTATACAATTGTGTTTCTTTATTTTGGTTGTTGTGTTTAAGAGTTGGTGATGCAAGAAGAAGATGATGAAGAATAGATTGAAATGGATAGGAGAAATCAAAACTTATACACCAGAAGTTAGTTTAAGACTTCTTAAGTAACCTTAGTAATTGGTAAATTGCTCGATTACTTTTTTACAATAATAAATTACAAATCTCTCCTTTAAACTTTTCCATCAATTAGAAAATATTTGTATGGAAAATGATGACCACTAATAAATATCATTTATCGATTACCTAATATAAGTCCCTTTTAAATTCTCTCTCCCTTTAAAATAAATTAATTTTTAGAGATGAGGACCAATGTTATGATCACTGTCAAAATTTATACAAGATTTAGATCTAGTATGGTATAGTATCGGTATCAATCAATACCGGATACCATTTTGTATAATTTTTTAAAATTACAAAATAGTCATTGAGTTTTAAAATAGTCCCCTAATATATTACGCTCTATAATTTTTAACTTTATTTCAACCTTATCTCAAGAAATCATAAGAATATAAATTTGACACAATAATTATCTCTTTATTTTTATTAATATTACCGTTCTCATATTTCTGATATAAACAATAACCACAATTAATATAAGAAAATATATTTTTATGATTATACATATAAAATTAAGAATAATACAAAGAACTTAAAAAGTTACAATTAATTACATCAAATATTATAGAATAATATAGGTTCATAAACATAACAATAAGAGTTCGTGTTGAGAAATATAATAATGTCGGACCCCGTTTCCGGAGCCCAACTCTTGATCTTTATCGATTCATCTTCTTACTCTGGTACTACATTTCTTGGAACCTCGCTTCCGGAGTCCAACGTTCGGAGTCATACTTAAGACGTGAGTATGTACATAATTTAGGACAATAAGCATAACTCTCGCTATGGGTGTCGGATCATGGTCATTCAAGCATATTTTCGAAGAGTGATTCA
>JAOSBN010000004.1:30319173-30347424 GCA_027563595.1 Erythroxylum suave | reverse complement strand
TTATTAAATACCATATTAATTTACCCCATTAATCTAATCATGCTTGATTTATCATAAAAAAAATTCTGGGGGTAACAAATAAAGTAGAAGTGAAAACTAAAACAAAATTACTTACAATTAAAAGTTTTATATTTATGCTGCATATATATATATTTATATATATATATAAGGGAAAATAAAAAATAAAACATTATTCAATGACCTACCTCCTTAAATGGCATTGACCTTAATTTTTCATTTGGTACAAATCCTTGTCATTGAGGAGAGTTTTATCATCACCATCATTCAAACTCATTACACTGAATGACATGTCAATACATTCCCATTCTTCTATGTCACTTTCATCTATCAAACTTGGTTCCTAAAAAATTCTATTCCCTAGAAGATTGATATGGTAAAGGAAAATTGAATCTGTAGAACTAGTAGTCTATTAAGAGTCCTAGTAAACATATAATATTAAATTATTAAGAAATTATATTCACTGAATAACGATAATAACATACCTTTCTCGAAACTTTTAACTTATATTGAAGAAAGATCAAATCATTTAATCTTTTACGTTTTAATATATTTCTTTTTTTCTAATAGAATAATTCAAATATGCTCTAATTTCTTTTACACTCAGTTACACTCATTCATTGATTTAGAATTTTAATTACAATCCTTTGCATTTTTGGAAGAACCACTTTAAAATTGGTTCCACCACGTAACTGTAGGATAGTAAAAGTAATCTTATAAACAAAATAAAGTAATGATTAATTTTAAATAAGTACTAAAAGTGAAGAAAAATATACCTGAAATAAGTTTGTCTCTTTGATGTATTACAATGGGCATCCCAAAATCATAACATGCATTTTTGTATACCTTTATTTATGAACTAAGGAGATCTTACATCATCATATGTAAAGTAATATCATTCCATTATTAACTTTAGTTTTCTTTGTGAAACCTATTCTAAGATAGACACCGGGATCCATAAATGCCCTACCAACAAACAACAAAAAGTGAAGTTGTCTTTCATATCTTTTATTGATGACTATTAAATAAGGTGTATATAAATAAGGCTTATTTTTCATATTGGACTTTATTGCTTCCTTCATCCTCCTTATAGCATCATAAAAGTAATCAATTGTTTCTTTCTCATCATTATCAGCTAGAAGAAGTAATCTCACTGATTTCTTACAAACTCATATGAGAAATTGACATTGAGACCAAATTTATGATATTTAAGTATAATTATGGAAATCTTTGTTCCAGTATTAGACCTAGTATATTGAGATGCAACCTACTTATGACTTTGTAAACTTTTGTATCAACTAATTCTTCATTTGAAAAAAACTTTTAAGTGATAAGAAATTAGTTTCAAATCCTGTGAAGGCAAGATGATAAATTTCGACCAATGGTGAAATGCTTTCTCATCAAATTTAGAACACTTGCATGATTATAGAAGAATTTAGTCTCTTTTCTCTATTTTTGTATAGCTTCATTAATGATAGGAAATTATCTAGAATCTTTTATATTATTTAATATTAGGTTAATGCATTGTGTAGTATAAAGAGTCTAATAGAAAAAAATTATGCATATTTTTTAACCTTTTTTTCAGATGCTTTGTAAGCAACATAATTATCAGTGATAAAGTGTTTAATGTTTTTAAGTTCAACTTCATTCACAACTTTATAAAATATCTCAAAAATAGTATCAACATTTCTTATAAGGTCAGATGCATTAATGGACTTAAAAAATATTGCCCTTTTAGCATAATAAACCAAAAATTTGACAATAGATTCCTGTCTTCTATTTATTCAATCATTACATATAAATGGACACTCATAAGTTGCTTAAATCATTCTTCTTTTATCCAAATAATTTTTTATTTCACAAGTAAAGCTACTTAGCTTTGTAGTCATAAATTAAAAGAGCTCTATATCTTAGACTATAAGAGGTAATAGCATCCACTTTAAGCTGTTAAGATTAAGCAGCATTGAATTATACACTTGCATCGTACCACCATCTAATCATTCTCATTTGTTCGTGGAATAAAAAAGTTAGACATATTTCTTCTTCTCTTCCTCAGACCAGTTATAACAATCTCTTCTCGCTAGATAATAATACCACCTTTAACATACTAGTATCATCTTGACCACTGCAAAAAGGGCTTCCATTACTAATTTCATAGTTTAGTCTTTGTCTTCTCTCTTTCTCATTCTGATACTCTTTAAGTAAGGTTTTCATATATCATTTCACATCATGTCTAACTTTCTTACAAGGCTTCATATTATCTTTGATCTCAGCTAAATGTTTCTTTAATCTGGTGATTCTTTTATCTTTCAAATGTTTATTACAATACAAACAGATTGTGTGGTTCTTTATATAGGAACCAATCTAGCATCAGCCTAAGCTAGATTTTCGAATCTTCCTAAAGAAGTTGAATTATCAAGAGTACTTAAACTTTCTCTATTTATTTATAAAAATAAATAAAGAAATATGTTTAAATTAAATTAATAAACTTCATATTAAAAATAAAATTTTTGCATGTAACATCAATACTTAGCTATAAAATTCGAAGGTCAATTAGAAGAAGATTAATCATATACAAATACTTGAAAAATAAAACTCGTAATGCTAATGCCTTGGAAATGTTATTAACATATTCATAATACATCACGCGTTATGACTATAATATATTTAGATAGATTCTTTACTAATATAAAAGATATAATTTAGATTTGGATGTTTAAAAAAGTTTAATAGATATTGTAGAGGAAACATAAAACAATTTCTTGTATCTTACATCTTTCTTTTGGCAATGCATATTACAAAAATGACTTTTTTTTTTTAAAAAAAATGATTACTTAAGTATTCACAATTTCACATTATATTGAGTATATCCTCATAAATCATACTAATTAAAGGAAGATCTTAAAAGTTCCATTTATATGAACATAATTTGCAATACAAATCATCAAGTATTATTCAAAGCTATTCTCAATCTATCAAACAGAGAATATTTATAGAATTTATTTCACAATAAACTTCAATTTGTTCATCTCTTTTTATCCTTAATATTCAACGACGGGTACAAAAATAACTCAAATACATTTTTGATGTACGAGTATAATAACTGAGCATATTATTAACATTGTTGGTTATAACTTATAAGTTAAAAAAATTATGTGTAAAGCTTCGTTATCTCCATCTCAACAACTTTATTTATATAATGATGCTATGAATTTCTTCAACAACACCGATCTAATAGTCATCACTTACGAGACCTTAGTAGTCCTTGTTGCACAAATAAAGCTTTCGAATAAACAGGGTTATTTCCTTATCACGAACTCTTGTTGTAAATTATAATAATTTGAGAGTTAAAGATATTTATTATTCTTTTAATTAAATGTTTTGATATAATTATTATTTATTATATAATGAAAATTGAAATTGTAATATTTTAAATACTTTATATTGTTCTTAATTTTATATTTGTATGATAATGATTGTCTTTTTTACATAAATTGTGATTATTATTTATATGTAAAATATATAAAAATTATTATTATTTCATATTAATCGTGATTATTATTTATTATCTTAATTTTTAGAGACATGATTAAAATTTATAGTACAAATGTATAATATGATAATTGACTATTTTACAATTTTTAAAAAAATTCAGAAACTATTTTATAAATTTAAAATTTTATTTAAAATGACATCTAATATTAATCGATATTGGTATATTATCATACTAAAATCTAATCTGATACTGAAGTCGTTATGAGAGTAGATAAGATATGGCTAGATAAGATATTGGATGGGAGGACGATGAGAGTAGATATCGGACTCGCAAAGAGGAGACATGTGGTGGTGGCGGCGATGACAGTCTAGTGAGCAGTGACAATTAGGAGAGGAGTAAAAGGCTACAGCACAAAGTAAGGAGAACAAGCTTGCCAAAATTGTGGGAGGGAGAGTTGGAGGTTGACGGGTTAGGTTAAGGCTAAGGTTAGGAAATTTTAAATTTATTATTTTATTTTCAAACTAATATTTCGAATTAGGCCCTTAGGTTAGTTGAGAATGAGAATAACAGAATTAGAACATGTCAAACACGGCATCTTTGATGACTATAAATCAGACTGTTTATCCTACATGGAACATTAAACCTGTTACGGCAAATATACTTTAACAGAGGCGCATAAGTGTCTTGGACTTGGAGGATGAATTTGAAATTTTATTTACTAGTTTAATCTTTAAAATGAAATAAAAAGAATATGAAGGGACGACGATTGGGTGATTGGGTCAGTCGTTTAGACTCCGTTTAGGCGTTTACTTTGTTACTTCCATTCTTCGTTGCTGCTTCTTGTTCTCTCCTGCCATTCAAACAAGTAATACTGTTCTACGACTCCAGTATTCTCGGCTTCCTCTGTAATAAAGTTTATACTCTGATCGCACCCTTTCCTCTTTCAGTTCTCGTTATACTTTACTAACTTTTTACAACCTTTGATATTCCCCTTCTCTTGTCTCCAACCAAAGCTTTTTTTTTTTTAATTTCAATCTTAAATTTTGCAGTCCAAAGTCAAGTCTCTGTTTTTTTAATTATTTTGTCTCAAATTAGGATCTGAAATGGAGGGAATCAATTCGTTTAATCAAGAACACGATCCACAAAGCCCCGTCATTGGTACCAATGATCGAAGGTTCAACTATTGGCGCCAATCTTCGTTTCGCCATTCGCAAGACCCTCCATCCACTCCCATTCCTCATGACTCTGCCATCCCTCTACTTACCCGCTCTGTCTCGAGCATCGATATGCCGCCCGATATTTACTCCTACGAAAACGATTCCGACGACAAGAGATCGTCCTCCGATTTGATTTCGGCTATTTCTATTTTTAGGGTTCTGAGGTCTGGTGGGCGTCAGATGAAGCGCCTTTTTGTTATGATATCTCTTAACGTCGCTTATTCTACTGCCGAATTGGGTATCGGGCTCTTTACGGGTCGTGTTGGTAGTGACTCTTATTCATTACAATTAAACAGTTTTTTCTTCTGTTTCTTTTTTAATTCAGTGTCTTGAAAAAGTTATTTTTTAAAAATAATTTTTATGCTTACAGGCTTGGTATCTGATGCATTTCACTTGACCTTTGGATGTGGACTATTAACATTTTCGTTATTTGCGATGGTTGCGTCTCGGAATAAGGCTGATCGTGTCTACACTTATGGGTTAGTTTTAAATTGTTGAGTCAATATTCAGTTATCTGTATGGTAGTTAACTGTTTCAATGTGATTTCTGAACGTGCATTTATGGCTGAATCGTTTTCTTCGTACCAGATACAAAAGGCTTGAGGTGCTAGCTGCTTTCACTAATGCTGTAAGTAACGCTCATTTACTGCATTAGTGCGTCCATATTCGTTTCTTGAGATTTCTTTTCTTGAACATAGCCCGCAATGTGTGAGGTGTTGCATTTTTTGTTATTTAAATCTATATAGAGTACTGTTACCTCAGTCAAGAATGTCACCGGTCTAGAGAGAGAGGGGAAAAAAAAAAAAAACTTCCTTTCGTATATGTGTACTCTTCACAAGCGGACACTTAACTGAAATTGAGAATAGAATAATTCACTTGCAAGTGTAGTGGATGTCTGTTGCTGTCCTGACAATGGAAACTTGTAGCCAAATGACAATTTTTGATAGGTTAATGTTAACAAGAATTTGGTATAAGGAAAAGATGTTGTAGGAAAACTTTGTATTACTGCAAATTACTGGTATCCAAGTATTGATTGCAATTAGCTTTGTTTCTTTGCACTAACATCTGAGGTTCTTGAATTTGCTGCTCATGTAGACAGCTGTTTCTTTTGTTCTTGTCTTTCTCCTTGGCTGTTGAAGCACTTCATGCATTCATTCAGGATGAATCTGAACACAAGTGAGTCAATTTATGCTGAATTTTACATCTTTAAATCATTTTTTTTTTTGGTACTACTTGATCCCTGCACCTTTCTTTTTGAAAGTAAATAAATTGCGTTGATAGATAATCAGTGTTTACATGGAATGTAAAAAATTATACAAAGTAATACAAATCAAGACCATAGGAGTCAACTCATATGTAGCACCAGACATGTAACAATTCAAGACCATGATAGCTCACGAGAATAACCAATTTGCCCTCAGCAATGAAGAAAGAGTCAGGCTTTGCCCTCTAGCTATAAGCAGTTACCTGATTCTTCTAATATTATATTCACTTAGTTGTTTCGGAAAGCTGAATTTGTTGTTGAAGTGATTCCTTTCCCACCAAACGCTATAAACCATACTACCAAGGACCAAACTATATAGAAGTCCATTATCTTTATGCCCTATAGTAAGGGAGGATAGCCACTGCTGATCTAATACATGCAATCCTAAACGTGAATATTATGCCTTTGATAATACTTCTTGTAAACTCATTTTTCATTTGGTCTTGTAGGCATTATCTGATTGTTTCAGCTGTGACAAATTTACTCGTGAATCTTATTGGTGTTTGGTTCTTCAGGAATTATGCTCGTGTTAATCTAGGTAACGCTTGTGAAGCTGTTTTCCACATGCAAGATTCCATATGAAGTGACATAAATCTTTTAGTTTCCGTGTCGAACTGTTAAATTGTTTGGATTTCAATGTAATAAGACTAAGTTAATGATATCTGTATGTTTTATCCGTATCATTTATATTTATATGCGTACATTTTTTCAGTCTATAGAAAAGCAGAAGATATGAATTATCACTCGGTTTGTCTCCATGTTCTTGCTGATTCAATACGCAGGTTCTCTTTTCCACTCTCTCTCATTTGACATGAACGATCTCCTTGCTTTCTTCTTGGTATACATATGGTAAATTAGTGCACTCTTATGTATCTCAGTGCAGGTCTGATACTTGCATCCTGGTTCCTGTCTCTTGGGTATAGCTTGCTCTTCATCTATTCCTCTCTTTCTCTTTGCTGTTATTAGGCAAACTCTTTCATCTTACACCTCCTCTAAATCTATCTTTCTGTCTTGTCCTTGTCCTTTCTTTTCAGAGTAAAAAATGCTGAGGTTTTATGCTTGGGAATAGTTTCAGTTGCAGTCTTTATGATTGTCATGCCGCTTTTCAGAGCTACTGGTGCCATCTTGCTTCAAATGGCACCAGCTGGCATTCCATCTTCGGCATTAAGCAAATGCTCAAGACAGGTGAAGGTCCTACAAATGTCATGTTAACTTGAGTGCTAATGTTGATGTGTTAATAATATCCTACTTTCCACAAGAAGGGAGAAATTTAACATTATCTGTATATTTATACTTTCGTGAACCAATTTCTTGGCTGTGACATAAGGTTGGGAAGGGTCTATGTGATTTAACGAGTACTTTTCCTTTCTCAGTTTACATGAAGTTGTTCATTCCCTGAGCTAAAGTGCCTCTTTCCTCTGTTTCTATTCGCATCTTTCTAACTGCTAATAATTATGGTATGCATGTGGATGGACAAAATAAATATGCCTCACTTGCTAATTTCAGTGTGCTGATAAATTTTCACAATCTTTTCTGGTGTCAGGATGCAGCAGCTTATTCTGCAATTGATAGGATTTACATCACGTACTAACGTATATGTCTTTCAAAACTTTATTGACTTGTTAGATTTCTGGTCGGGCGGATGTTAGTGAAGTCTCTCAAGCTCGTTTCTGGGAATTTGTGCCGGGACATACTATTGGCTCCCTTTCACTTAAGGTGACTACTCAAATTTGCCTATTTTCTAGGCTGTGACCTGTTCGATATTCCAACTTTTGAGTGATGAAGGTTTGTAAAATATGCTCCTTTTTTTCATTTTTTCCCCCTTGGTGATTATGAAAATAGGTGAAAAACGGAGTTGATGATCGTCCAGTACTGCAGTTTGTGCATAATACGTACCATGATTTGGGCATACAGGATTTGACCGTGCAGACAGATTAGAGTTAAAGGTCATCTACCTCTATTTTTGGTTTCTAACGATGTTAGGTGGGACGAGCACATCTATATTGAAGATCGTGTTGTTTCTTTCAGCTGGTCTACTGCCATTTTAAGGAATTTTGACTTTGTGATCTTTATGGATAACCTGGAGACGTTAAAAATTGCACAAATTTCGATCTATACACGAATTATATTATATTTCATTGTTAGGCAATTTGGGATCTAAGATGCTGGAACGAATTTTGATGAAACGTAAAAATATTCATGTCATATTTGTGTAGCAAATTCTATCTTCCAAATAATTATGAAAATAAAATTTACTACGTAAATAACTGTATACTCTCCCCAAGTCATTATAAACGTAACTATGTCGATTATAATTCAATGTCGATTGGCTAAAGTAGCTAAAAAAATAATTAAAATCACTTAATGATCAAACTTAAGTACGGATAGGACTTTTCCCATAACTAACCCTATCATTAATGCCATCAAATCAATGACACATTGTACTCCAGTCCGATTTGCTGTGAATGGCTAGAATTTGTGGAGATTTGATTCCTTAACCAATGTTTTAAAACCTAGGAGAAATGGTAACACAAAGATTTAAAGCTTAAAATATTCATCAGATAATTGAATGAATTTAAACATTTTAAATTATAATTGATCGAGATTGTTTTTATTTATTAAAGAATTTAAAGTTTATTTAAAAAATTATTAAACAAAATTAATTGCTTTATTTTAATTTATAAGAATTATTAATTTATAAAAAATTGACCAATTAATTGATAAACTTATTCGTTTTTAAAAAAAGAATTATTCCAGTAAATCCAGACACAAAGCTAAAACTTAAATTGAAAAATTAAACAACTAGTAAATCCAGAAAAAAAGCTAAAACTTAAATTGAAAAATTAAACGGTTTAAAATTTTTACTATTGTTCCTATATAATTGATTGAAATTTCAAATGATTGGCCCTAATCTCATTGGCAATTTTTCCGTTTTTGCATATGAAAGTAAGATCTTTGCACTCTTCTTTGTTTGTAATTCAAAGTCATGTAAGAAAATGTCCTATTAAAGAGTTGTAGAATTACTGCGCTATAATTAAAATAAAAAAAGGAAAACAACTTTGGATTTTAAAAGGTATGTTTAAGAACTATCACTAGCATATCTATATATTAATGAAATCAGTAGCTGGATAAGCAGTCAATGGGGGTTAGTTGGAGAAACAAGTATAAAGTACATTCCATCAATTTTGCTAAAGGTTCTTTCCAAGCAATTGAACATCTTGGTTTCTTTCTATTACAAGGACCACGATGCGGATTTTTGAATATGATGTAAATTGGTTATCTTTGAAATCTTCAAATGTTTATGGATTCTGTTTTTGATAAATTATTCGGTGAATTTGATCCCTTCACTGTATCGTTAGAGATCTCATCTTTAATGATAAAGGAGCAATAGGAGCTGTAAATAGATCTGACCTTTCATAATTGTCCTGGTTAAGTAACTAGTTGCATTACCTTTGCTCATTATATATGCTTAAGAAAAAATGAACAATTTAAGCTTGTGACTGAAAACTAAGAGACAGTTTAACAAGCCATTTAGTATTAAATGACGGGTTATATAACAATATCTTTCCGAACATAAAAGAATGTAGTCATAAAAGAACATCTACAAGCATACAACATAGCTGCCCTCTTCAATCAGTTACATACACCATTTCAGCATGACTCTTCCAAATATGAGAGTTTGTGAATGTAAATTAAAACAATATGTCCTCTCCCTGGCATGTGGTGGGTGATTTTAACTGTTCCTTATCCTCGGCTGAAATGGAGGGAGGTCAACATTTCTATAAGGGTTTGACAAACGAATTGTCTAACTTCTTGGACCAGATGGACTTGGTGGATCTTAACTACACGGGCCGATTTCTTACTTAGACTAATAACTAGCTGGGTAGCCTTCTTATTCAGAAGAAATTGGATTGATCCCTTGTGAACTCTTATTGGTTACACCAATTTCCTCACTTCTTTGTGCACTTTAAAGAAAACTTCTTATCTGATCATTCTTATATATGGATCCAACAATTAGTGAATAGCAAAACCGTGGGTGCTTCCATTTCGTTTTTTCAATTGATTAATCCAGAGACAAGGCTTTCTGACTCTAGTGGATAGATGTTAAAATATCGTAGTTGAAGGATACAAGACATTTCAGTTTATGAAAAAATTCAAGTTTGTGAGAGCTACTCTCAAGGAGTTTATGAGCTCTAGAAAACCCCTCCCTCACCTCCTTAAAATATTAACTTGTTCGGGCCTAAAAGGATTGCTATTAATCCCCTGACAACCCAACTTTGCGAGCAGTGGAGCAGTCAAGGCTTCAACAATACTAGCAGGCCCTTACCTTAGAGAACTCTATGCTCAAGCAGAAATCTAGGCTAAATTGGCTAAAGGATGGCGATGCCAACACCAACTACTTCCATGCTTTGTTAATGGCATGAAGGAATGTTAGTTGAATAAATATATTTCGAGACAATAATGGTCGTGAATTCTTTTATCTGTTACATTTATAGGAGATTGCTAATAGCCACTTCAAGAACCTAATGGGGTTGGATTCGGCCTCACACCCTTCTGATGCTGTACTTAATTTATTTGATTGTTCAGTTGAGCACTCCATTAAAGAAAGACTGGTGGCCCCAATCTCTATCTCCGATGTTTAGAGGGTCTTTTTCCACTTGCACCCTTCCAAGTCACCGGGGCCTAATGGTTTCACATCTTTTTTCTTTCAGCACACTTGGAACATTATGGGTACGTTGTTTATTGAGATGGTGATGGAGTTCTTCGCATCCTCTAAATTGCTCAAGGAGATAAACATACCTATATTTGCTTGGTGCCTAAAAAGCACTCTCCTTTAAATATGAATGATTTTCGTGCCATCTCTTGCTGTAACATTATCTACGAAGTGATTTCTAAAATCCTTGCAAAACATCTTATGTTAGCTATCTCAAGTGTTTTCAATTTAGCATAAGGTGCTTTCATTGCTAACTGAAATATTAGGGATAATATCCTACTACTTCAGGAACTACTAAAGGACTATAATTTAGGTAAGCTTATCAATAGTTTTCTCAAGATGAATTTTTTCAAGGCTTTTGGCACTATTATTTGGAGCTCCATTCGTTTATGTCTTGAGACGTTGTGGCTCCCTGCTAGGTTTACTGATTGGATTAGGTCATGTGTTCAATCTCCTTTTATAAGCATCTTAGTTAATGGGGTTCCTTCCAAGCCTATTTAGATTGTAGAGGGATTTGACAAGGTGATCCTTTATCCCTTTATTTATTCACTCTTGTGATGGAAGGCTTCTCTAGATTGACTTATAACTTGATCTCTTGTAATCGGAGATTCCAATTCCATTATAAATGTAGGGCCCTCAACCTCACTCATTTGCTTTATGTTGATGATCTTTTGATCCTTTGTGGGGTGGATTCCCATTCTATTACTATGATGAAGCACTTTTTTGATATATTTGCGGGATGATCAAGGTTAAACCCAAACCCAGGAAAGAGTAGTTTTTTCGTTTCAATTGACGTGAGGAATACTTCTGAAATTGGATTAGAGTCGTCTTAATAGCCAAAAATTTACAACTCCATCTATCCCTTAACATTAGACATAGATGACATTTTTAGATTGATTTCCTACTTGTTCCTTTGTATCTTCTCTGTGCTTTTTGTTGTCTAAGTGCTTTCTTGAACTCATTGTAATAATGTAGTCTCTGTATATAGTATTCCTTTCATTTTCCAAAAAAAAAAAAAATAAATAAAATGAAAAACTTAATATCCAATCATCCCCATTCCCACTCCAAAACTGCAGGAATACGACTCATCTTCCTCTGAGTTCTGTGAATCCAGTTACTTGGGCACTGTCTTGACAATGGCCAATGTCTTTGAAAGATGGAGGCAACGGTGGCCAAATAAAAGCTGGTCTTTCGCTGGGCACTTCAGGTGCTGGTGCTTCTCCTGTAAGAACCTGCAGAACATATTTAATGGAGGGCCTTTGGTTTGGATTCGGATGACAACATGATAATCCCAACACAAGCACACACTTCATATCTTCATGATCGAAGTCCCCATTCAATCTAGGATCTGCAGCATTGATAATGGTATCGTTCCTGTGAAGTTCCCACAGCCAATGCACAATGTTGCTGGTATAGTCGTTCTGCTCTGCTTGGCCTCCAGGTTTCCTTCCACAAGCAACTTCTAGGACGAGCACACCAAAGGCATAAACATCTGTTTCGACGGTTGCCCTTCCGGTGAGAATGCTCTCCGGAGCCATGTAGCCAGGTGTTCCTGCGAGCTCTCTTGTCGAATGGTGAGTTTGTTCACTTATTTTGATGGTTCGAGCCAGGCCGAAATCCCCCAGCTTCGCACTGAAATCTGAATCCAACATTATGTTGCTAGCTTTGATGTCCCGGTGAAGCACTCTCTTCTGACAACCATTGTGCAGGTATTCTAATGCCTGGGCCACTCCCGATATCACGCTAACTCTTCTTTCCCAGCTCATGGTCAAAACAGGCTTGTTTCCTTTTCCGTCACTGAATATGTATTTATCAAGGCTTCCATTAGACATGTACTCGTAAACAAGAAGGAATTCCTTACTTTCATAGCACCACCCAGTTAACTTCACCAGATTTCTATGGTGAAGGTTGCCAATTGTAGCGACTTCTGCTATGAATTCTTGCTTTCCCTGTGTTGATTTCTTGGATATCCTTTTTACAGCCACCTCCTTTTGTCCCAAGACTCCTTTGTAGACTGTTCCAAATCCTCCTTTTCCAAGCTTGTTCTTGGAGGAAAAGTTTCCTGTCGCTTTTCTAAGTTCTCTGAGTCTGAACTTCTGTGGTGCCGTTGACGACCCCATGATTGCTTCTTCTATGCTTGGATACGAATCCTCTATTTTGGCCTTGTCATATCTCCTTTTCCAGTACCAGAAAAGAGCAGCACTAATCGACACCACCGCTACTACAGGAACCACGATACAGATCCACAAGATGTTGCTGTTATCGTCATCTATCTTGGAGCCGTTGAATTCCCATGACCTTATACAATTGAGTTCAGTGAAATTGCTTGTTGAAGCAGAAAATCCCACGTAAACCTTCTGCGGAAGATAGACAGAAAGATCGATAGGCTCATTGATAATAGGTTCAGTACTGTTCTTCCCCACAAACACTCTCAAATTCCTGCCATCATATTCAACAACAACGGAGATATCCTGGTCTGAATCGATGCTGACTCCACGGCTAGTCAAAGACACCTGCGTGGTTGAGTAGATGCTATTGATATCAAGGCCAACATGGTTGTCGTCAATATCCTGTTCAAAGCTTTTCCTGGTGTCAAATTCAATCGCTACAATCCTGGCTTGAGAAGAACCGTTTGACTGTGAATTTACAATCCCGAGCCATTGTCCATGGCTATTTTCTGGAAGAGACTCATTTGCCGTCAACACAAATGCCAAGCCTTCTCCACCTGGGTTGGTCTTGTTCTTGATCCTGAGTACAAATGAGGTGTTGAAAGAAGCTTTCTTGCCTTCGTTGTTCCACAACCTGAATGGCGTTTTGAACAAGGAACGACCTGAGAAATTTTCTATAGACTGTCCGTTAACATCGGGTGTAACTTGGATGGCCTTGAGAGCTATGTAAGAATTGTTTTGGATCAAATCAGCTTGGTCGTGTACTTCAAACTCCGGAAATCCAAACTCCAAGCACTCAACTGGGACAAGACAGCCACTTAAGAGTACAGTTAATGACAGAAAGTTAACGAGTGAAAGAACGAGCATCTTGCCACACTTGGTTGGTAACAGGAAAATTGCTGGTGATGGTATGTTCAGGAAAAGAGAATAAAAGTGATGAGCATAGGATCACAGGAGGTTCTTATCAGCGGAAACTTAAAATTGTGTTGGGTCAACTTTATGTTTTGGACACAGGCCATGAAGTTTCCTTGAATTTTCTATATTTTTTATGACTTTCTTTTTCTTTTTAAGTGGTCAACGACCCTCATGTACATGTTTTAAGGAGCTTGTGCATGTGACACCGTTGACTGTAGTACCTACATAAAACTTCTCAACGAACTTTTCATTTTCTGAGAAATGATCAATTGTTCAATACAAGCAAAAATGATTAGAACAATCACAAGCAAAAAAGGAGATCAATAGATCCCTATAGCTTTAAGGTATCAGATAATATTTTTAAGTTGTATTAAATTTCAATATTTGACCATGATCAATACGGGCTTGTAGCAATGACTTCTTCGGAAGTCATAATCCCAATTTGCGAGACGGCAGCAGAGAATAATCAAAGTCTTTTCCGAAACTTTTTAATGATATTTCCTAACATTTCTAAAATGACCACAAGTAATTGCAATTTTTCCCCATATTAAAATCGTTAGGTATAGCAGATTAGTTGCAAGAACAGGCCTACGAATTGCTTATCATATACTATGCCCACCACACTAATCCAATTAACATTTCCAGTTCATGTTTATTGATTATTAAAGGCAAGAAGAGACTAAACTAGACTTAATACCTAGTCAGCGAGGGAGAACGAGTACCTACAGTTTCACCACGTGAAGGTTTTAGTTGGTCGTATTAGACTTTCTTCTTCTAGAAAGCGTCACCAAGTAAATTTCATTTGTAGGAAATGTAATGATTAACAGGGTGCAGCGTTTGACTAACACGCTAATTTTGGGGGAAATGCACGTTTGTCGACTCCCAAATAAAGACCATGTTCACTTCATGCATTAAACCGTCCTTAATGACTGTTACTTATGTATGCTAATGAAATGATTAATAATTGTGAAAAAGGTCCATTTGAAAACTACTTCTGAAATGATTCTCACCAGAAAAATGGTCGAGAAGCGGCAGTTGGAAATTATTTACAGCAAAAGTAAAAGAATGCTACCGATTTGCTACACTAAATTAAATAAGAAAAGATTCAACTTGGTCTTTTTGTACTTTGAACATACCTACTCGAAAATTTTATATACGTACTACAAGGTCCATTTGAAAACTACTTCTGAAATGATTCTCACCAGAAAAATGGTCGAGAAGCGGCAGATGGAAATTATTTACAGCAAAAGTAAAAGAATGCTACCGATTTGCTACACTAAATTAAATAAGAAAAGCTTCAACTTGGTCTTTTTCTACTTTGAACATACCTACTCGAAAATTTTATATACGTACTACGCTCGCATGCAACCCCCAACCCTTATTCGTCATAGATGTTAGCTGTAGAGTGATTCAGTTAAAACGTTTAGAAAACCAACAAGCATCCGTTCATTAGAATACGTTGAAAGAGTATCCGAGTATTATTTCCAAGAATTCAGGCTTATATCCAATTTTGAGTTATGATATTTTCAACAAAATTTTAGTAACTAGTAAAAATCAACATACCAAATTAAATATAATCTTATGTCAATTTGCTTTACGTCCCTTTTATTTTGTTCCTATTTGTCATTTCTTTCTCTCTCTCTCTCTCTCTGTCTTTTTTATTTTTTATTTTTATTCCTAGCTTACAGATCACTTGAATGAGTTCTCAACTCAAGAGGGATGCAAGTTCCAAGTGTATCCCACCTCCTGATGGAATGAAAACGACTTATTTTTTCATATAAATTTCTGAAGTTTGCGGAAGACGTGGAAATATCGCAATTGAAAAAGAGCAGTTGAACTTGCCAATTTTAAGCGGCCAACAGGGAAGATTCTTCCACCGCATGATGTTGTCAAAATGAGCTGTAGTTGGAGTTCTGAATTTAAGTTACGAAAACATATCAAGGACTCAAAAACCAATAGATCTGGACGATAAAATACATAAATTTGGATACCATTGAAAGGATAATATAATACAGAAATACCCTTCAAAATATACACCAAAACATATGATACTAGGACCAAATGGTATTTTAAATTTGGATTGTGTATTAGCACCACAAAAATTACGATTATAATGGTTAAATCGTCTAGCTTTATTTATTCAAATAGAAAAACCAATATTAGTCTTTTATGGAATTTTGTTACCTATAAATCTACAAGTATTGTATTAGATTTTCTTTTCGATAATGAAGTCAGAATTAAAAATACAACAAAATTTTTAAATACTCTCGAACCAATCAAAGCATTTTACGTCATTGTAAATGAAATATATAAAGAATTTATTGGTAAAATATAGCATCAAATAAACAAGAAATCGAAAACGAAGAAAGACAAACTGCAATTTGGCATTTAAATAATATGAATATATGTGATATTTGTTCAATATATTTGTGAATTAAAAAAAACTATGTTAGAAATTAATGATTCTAAAAGGAATAATTTAATTTAAAATTTATCTCATAAAATGCATGATTATGAATTGATAATTTATTTATTTACTCATAATTTCAATTTACTTATGTGACGCATTTAACATCATAATTTCATATATAAATAATAATTGATTGAAGTCTCTCTCTTTTCATGAGAATAATAATGAAAAATTTTGTATATAATTATTTTTCAGAATTTTCATGTCATTTTAACGGGTGGATTGAGATCATTTTATCATGTCACTGTTTGGGGCATAATTTGACACGTTTTAACTCGGTTTTAACACCTATGCTGTCTAAAGAACAACCAAAGGAACAGAAATTCAGGTCAGGAAGTCCGCGTACCGCGTTCAGAGCACAAATACTTTGAACAGAAAATTGACTTGTTTCGGAGAGGAATCATTCAGCGTTACATATATATGAAAAGGATTCTCCACAGGTCATATATTTCTTGCCAATTAATGAAGCAGAAATTTATGGTACGAGAAGAGAACCTTCTAGCTTGATAGTTAGCAAGTACGGAACAATCTCAAACTGATCCTTCCATCAACGGCCATAAGATGTTTAAGGTAGCTTTTACAAGTAGTTAGAAGTCTTGAGTTTGCTACCACTTGGCCTGGGGGAGATTTGGTAACTCGTTTGATTATTTCTTACCACCTTAGATATGAGAATGGAATTGAAACCCAATTCAAAGGATTTATTATTCCTCAAACTGAAGTATCCGTACTTTCCATACGTGATTATCAGATTGATTACATGATATTGTAAAGAAATCAATGGCCTAACGTGCTCTTTCCAAAAACATAAATTTTAGCCCTGGAGCGAAAAAGTCAATACATATAGAAAAACCATTATTTGTTATTAATTTAGGAGTAAAGATAAAAGGTCAAAGCACGACGGAAGAATCTTTCTTTTTACCCTTTTTGATATGTCATAAAATGGATTACATGAGATTGATTCGCTCAAGTTAAAAGGTTCCATTTGCTGGCCAATTCTTCGTTAATTCCTTTATATAACTCTCTGATATAGATCATTTCTCTTATTCTGTGTATGGTCAATCTTATCCAGTCATCTAAGTTTCTGCTTTCCTCTTTAAATAGCTTCTAGCTCCTGTAAGTCCATATCGAGTTTTTTCCTTTTTGCAGTCAATTTGTTACCAACGAGGAAATTAGCAAGGCAGAAAATGGGAAGTCGTGTACTCAAAAGGAATCCAACTACGTGATTGACTTTGAAACTAATAAAATGGACAGCCATCCAGGATGGTTCCCACAAAATATTTTGGAGAAATATCTAATTTGGTTTCGTGCCATTTCCGCCATGATTAGTCTACGCCAGGATGTTTCACATAAATCAGGATAATTGACAATTCAATTGTTTTGATCTAAAACAAACTCTTAGTTCGTAAATAGGGTTTCCAGCAATTGTTCACACAATCCAATATGTTGAAAGGAGCCTTAATTTCTTGGAGCAAGCGGAGGATGGATTGCATCTTTATCTTGAAAGCTTCAGTACGTAATGTGTATCGAAATGACCTCCAAAACCGGTTCATTTTATTGTCTTCTTTCCCTTTTATTATTATAATTTTGCTTTTTTGTTTTTGGTTCAAAGTAGCTAGAAGACGAATTATTTACACCCCGATTTTCCTGGCAGCCAAGCAAAAGCATTTGACTTGGACAATTTGTACTTGTTTACTCTGAGAGAGGTTGGTCAAATCTTACTATTCCGACCTATTCGTCCTTATCCATGAGGGCCATGAGGGTTGAATTCTAATGTCCGTACGGAACGCCGGTGGAATATTATGGTTGCAACGTTTACCGGTGTATGTTCAGGTTTATAAATTCAAACCCAGAACTCATCTCTGGTCTATATGCATATAGTCAAAGAATCAATTGACAAGAGTATGCAATTAATTTCTAAAAATGAAATTATATTAATTGACTATGAGATGCATCATTTAAAATTGTTAGACTTTCATAATGATCAGTGAATATTAAACATTTCATAGGGTGCATGGTCTGGTATCAAGCACATAAGTACCTACACGCATAGCATTATATTGACTCAGATATTTTTTCTTCTTTTTTGTAATATTAAACTTGAAATTGCATTAATCACGATTTTAAATTTGAGCTACATTGTAACAGACAAGGTTTAAATTGTCGATCCATTGGACCTTTGGATGGTAGAATTTCAAGGATATTATTTTTCTGTGCTTCTTTTATTAATACAAAAGTAAGTATTTATGCATATTGGGAATCAAATAATTATGCACATTGGAGATAACTTTCTCAAATTAAATCTTGTCAATCTCTGATTAGGTATAGAGTTCTCATAACATGTTTAAGTTTAGGTGAATTTAGTTCTCATAACATGTTTAAGCTTAGGTGAATTTTCTCTTACTTATTTGAAACAATCAAGTTAAACCTTGCGTTTTAGTGAAGGAAAATAGGTAATCAACTAACTCATTGACTAATTGGTGTTTATTAATCATACCAGTTTAGCTCCATGGCTTTGGATTTCTTTTACATGGAGAACGGAATATGATGGATAGAGCTCATTACATACCCATGCATATTGAAAGAAGAAATTGAGATTATGGTAAGAAAGTGACTATTTTAACAATTTAAACAGACGCAATACCAACTTGAATGTTGGATCTTTAGTCTTTAGCCATACTTGGGTACAAATTTTTTCGGATTAATATGATTTCCTAGTGAGAGATGCTCTTGTACTCTCTAAATTTATTCCCATTTTCAATTAAGGCTCAGGCTAATGCTCATGCTCTTGCTCAGCTGTTTCTTTGGTTGGCTTTCATGTCCTAGTTCTCTATTTCCTCTCTTAACATGCTCTTCATCACCACGCTCGAACTAGATCATTCATTTTTCCCACTACTCTTGACGAGGCTTTTCTTTTCTGGTAAGGCTCCTAACTTTCCCCACTACATTTACACTTTCATCATCTTTATTCATTTCCTTTTGCCCATAAGCTCACCTTCGTGCCCATCATCCCTCTCTAAAACCTTTCAAAACTCACCACTAACTTTGCCATTTCTAGTATGTCCTCCCTAGACTTAGCACGAGAAAATTTTCCTTCACTTAGCTTTCTTGCTTAAAATTCTTCCACCAACCCCCCTACTCTTCTTCCAAGACTCTTACACCCTGCACTTTAAGACTTCAGGCCCTTTTGAACATATTTACGTAACCTTTTAAGCTCTTCTCCCAAAAGCTCTTATCAAGAAAATCCATACCTGTTTGGTAAAGGAGCTTCTCAACAAGTTCCTCACCTAAGAAAACTGGGTCACACGTTCTAAGGACTCCTCCCGGATCTCAAGCCTATACTATCATAAAAAAGGCATTAGGTAACAGACAAATGTATAACTAAAAGTGCAATTATTGTCACTTTTTTATTAAGATAATAAAATTCATACTTTTAAATAAAGTAGTGCTGCTATAAATATAAGACAACAAAATTTTGTGATTAGGAAACAAAATAAATAATGTTGCTTCAAGTTTGACTAAGGCAACACAATACTTTCAAACTATAACAATAATTATAACTGGATATAGCAACATTTCAAGTCTTTATAAGGTAGTAAAGTGATTTTTTGGATAACAATATGTAATAACAAAAGCAACAATTTATTATTTCACTACTAATAACATGTTAATGTAAAACCAAACTCTTATCATTGAGTAGGCAACATCCATATATATTAAAAGCAATGTATATACATTAGTGTATGTCTTAATTACATACTATCAAATATCAACAACCAACAAACTACATTTATATATGCTATCATATAGTCCATAAGCAACATTTAACATATTCAAAATACAATAGCTAAAAATAACTAGCTAAAATATGCACCTATATTATCTTTTGGTAGTTCATATAGAATTAAAGTATATTAACCAAAATACAAAATAAACCAACCTGTATGGGCACTCCAAAATTCTTCACCAAGTATCTCCTTACCCACTCCTAATTATCACCTTTCTACTAAGAAAAAAAAGGGAAGGAGATTATAATTATTGCAAAACTACTATGTTCATAACATGTCGATATCTCTAAAGAATAAAGTACTAACTACTTTATTGTGACATGTAATTAAGACAAATAATGTAGTCCAAAAACTAAAAACATAATAATTCAATTATTTTTATAAACAAATTCAAAAACCATGAATATTTTATTCCACATTGGGTGTACTAGATTTGCAAAAGGAAACATAAGTAATTAATCTCAACAGAAAAGATAATAAGATGATGTACGATAGCAGTGAATTAAGGAAATTTGTCACCTAATATTCTTCATATTGATATGTACAGTTTGAAGGAATAGAAGATTCCCTTCTTGATTGAATAGCTGCATTCAATTTATAGAGCATGTCTATGTTAGTGGTATTAGCTTACCCAAGCTAAGATTGAATAAGGGAGAACATTTGTTTCATCATTTCTTCTCTATTAGCTTTATATTGTTCTAGTTTCCTTTTCATTTCTAAGCTTTTGGCTTTCTCTTGCTCTAATTCCTTTCTCATTCTCTCCTTGTCACCTTTTACTTTCTAATTCATCTCTTCTTCCAATGCATTCTTCATATGGTGAAAAATACTCATTAGGAACTTTGTATAAGGCCTCACTCTCCCTGCTATTTTCTTTCATGCTAGATGCTTTCACATCCCTTCCCAAAAGTTTATTATTTCCAAGCCTTATCACTTCCATATCATCCACAACTTCAATAGATTTGTTATTATCATTTTCCTTTTGCACTTCTTCAATACGAGCCTTTAAAAGAAAAGTTGCAATCACAAATGCAAGCATCATATATGATTACAACAAAAAGAATATAATTCCAGTTATACTATAAATAACTTATTTTAACAAGAAGAACATATCAACAATTGAAAAAAATGAAATGTAATAAAAAAACACATTTAATGAGAAATAAATCTAGGCATCTCAACAAAAGTAGCAGCAATATAGAAAATTATTACAAGACAAACATTACTTACAATTTTCTCTTTTACCTTTTTAGTAGATTGCTTGTATACTTTTTTAGGCTTGTTTTTAAATAAGTTGCAAGACATTTTTTCAACATTAGAGGAAGGAGTTTTTATCCTCTCTTTCATTTTTCCATTTATGGAAATAATTGTTAATTAGAATATTGAAATAATTTAGAAAATTTGAACAATTTCTTAATATATTTTAACTTATTGAAGAACTTACCAACTTAGCATGAATACTTGCAAAGCTCTTAGGACTAATTATGTGCATTTTAGTTTGTTGTTTTCTATTTCGAATATTTTTTTCAATAATTTTCTACATATTAAAACATTATATTAATTAGATATCGTGTAACAATTTATGTACAAATTATTGTTATGCCTTCATATCTACTAGTACTAGTAAGAAATAAGCTCCCTAAAGACTTCTTTGCTTATGTATTTTGAGACGGTTGGCTATTCTTTTTGCATTTTTCATATACTATTTGGAATGCTTTTGCTTCACTTTGGACTTTTAACTTTCTATGCATCTCTAATAGTCTTCAAAGTCAATTTTTTACTTGTTAATGGAAAAAACATATCTCTTATGTAATGCAATAAATTTTCATTTAAATTTTATAAATCAAATTGAAAAGACCATTAAGATTATGGTTTCTTATATTCACATATTCCCAAATAAGTTCCTTGGGAATCTTATGCCAATTGATATGCTTTAAAGGTGTAAGATTTTGTTTGCTATCACAATATCCAAGGAAATTATGAATTCAATCAACTTTTTTCTCATTAGTACCAACTATCTAATTAAGAGCATTGAAAAAATTGGTTTGCATTATTCTATAGAACTTGCATGAACCTCTTTGATCAAAGTTAGACCTTCCCCTTTTTCTTCATAAATTCTATATTCAAAATAATTATTAATGATATTATATAGTAGAGAAATCATTCAAGTGATAGTATAATATATTATAACATTTACATTAAGCCGTAGCAATTTCTTCCATATCTATGCTTATATCATATCTATTTTCTTCTATTACATCTTTATATGGTTATAATTGTTGTTTCATAATTTTATTTAGTAGTTCTTGCCACCTTAAAAAAGTAGACTCCTTTTGAACAATCATTTTCCCTGCTTCTCATTCTACTACATTTTCATGGTTCATCCCTTACACTTACTTGCTCCACTTGTGATTGTTCCTCAACAAGTTTCCTTTTTCTTTTCCATCTTAAAAAGCCAACAACGCTACCTAAAGGACATAAAGGTTATGATCTATTATTCTTCTTAGAGGATTGCTTGTTCTATTAAAATTTGTGACAATTAAAACTGTGGAATGGAAAAAGAATAAATTCTAAGTTTTTTTTAAATCTATATTAATAATAAACAACTTTCATTCACATTATAAAGAGAGCTAAAGATAGCTTTTGTTATGGGGGCTATGTGCAAATCAAATTTAAGAGTAGAATAATCATATATATATATATACTACTAAAGCAAATGAGAAAACAAGTACTTTTTGATGGATATCAAATGGAATTATTATCGGTGTGTTTTCTTCAGTGATTTAGCATGTTTTTTGCTATCCTCCAAATACTCCTACTCTCTATGTGACAATTCAGATTAATCTTTTAGTTCATAAGCATGAGTCTTCTTCTATTGATTTCTCAAAAGGTTTGCCATAAACCCTGATGCAATAAACTTGATTTCATACATTTTCTTTTTCCCTTTTCTTATTGTGAAGACCTATAATGATAAACAATATTATTGTTAATAATAAAAATATATAATTGGAATAGAAAAGTTTATTTAAGCATATAGTAACAAAAATGATTTTTTAATAGAAAAAGAAAAATAATTAAGGACCTTCTATAACAAATTATTGATCAATATCCATCCAATCCCATTCAGTGTTATCAAAGTCTAAATCATCATTTTTTATTTTTATATTTAAGATATTTTGAGGTATGTCAATAATATAGATAGGCAAGTCTTCTCTAGGCCAATTAAGATCTATGTCACTATCATTTTTAAAAAAATCATTGACACAATCATTTGGTTCTACCTTAATGATTTAATAAATATCTTTGTATCTCCAAATGAACTGAATTGCTGATATTGATCCCAAAAAAGAAATGGTAGGTCTAACTAGACGATCGTCATTCTTTTTAGGGTGAATTAGAAATTGACTTTTGTAGTTATTGGCTAATATGTTTCTTTAATATTTTCATTGTCATTCGAAGATACATCAAATAGAAACCTGGGTACATTTTTCTCCATATAACGACAACCATCCTTAAGAAAATCAACTTCATAAAACACTTGATTAACATGGCTTCCCAATACAAAAGTGTCCTTCATATAACATAACTTTTTGAAGTTTACTCAAGTAAGCCCATAATCATCTTTCTCCTTTTGATATCAATAACACTTGAACAATACTACACTAAATTGTCCTTAGTAATCCACTATAATAATTTCCTCTAATACTCCATACAGTAATTCACATTTCCAGACATTGTATTTTAGTCTCTTGAACTTGCAAAACTTGGAGTTAATACTGTCAATGAAACTCTAGTATTTTGAATCTTACACTTTTCATCCCATTGTTTAGTCATAAACTTGTGTCCATTAATTACATAACTTGACTGTTTCTTTACACCATTGTTAGGGACTCTAGAAAACCATCAAATATGACTTTAAGAGTCATTACAAGATGTCACCTTATCTTGAAACCATTTAGCAAACTCATTGCAATGATCTTGTGCCCTTATCCACTGAATTCTTTTACCACTTGATAAATGTCAATTATTATTATGGGAATAAAAATTGATCTTGAGATGGATAAATATTGTATCTATACCTGACCTAATATACTTCTCAACATCTTTGTCATTTGAATTAAAGAAAATGTATTGATGAGCTTGATGTAATGTATTTAAGTCTAAATTGACTGCTTAGTCTTTCTTTTCACCCTTGAGTTCTAATAGTAGGGCCAACTTTTAGAAATAAATGAAGATGATATATCGACAATATTTGTATTTTCATTGTCTTCTATATGCCTATTAAATTTTTCCATACCTTATGACATATATATAAATACAACAAAAACTTGCAAACTCTTTAGCTAAGTATACTTCAGTTTAGACCCTTGTGATTAGCTTTTATTACAAACAATAATTTTAACCTACCCAAATGCCCATGGAAAAGGTACATAGATTGGCAATGCACTAGTCCAATATATTTGATTCATTTTGGAAAATGAATAGGTAAATAAACGATAACGTCAAAGAAACAAGGTAGAAAGATTGTTTCAAGTTGACATAAAACTTCTATAATTTCCTCCTCTAGATGCTCAAGATCCCTTGGTTTAATGACTTTATAACATACCCCTTTGAAAAAAGCACCTAGCCTACCTAAAATAATTGTAACTTTTTTTGTTAGTGTTTTCTTGATAATAAATTGGAGTAAATGTTGCATAATAATGTGAGCATCATTAATTTTGTATTTTGATGTTTTTATTTTACTAACATTAACACATCATACAATATTGAATGCATAACCTTGTGGTAGTCTCACCTTCTTAAAAGAAATAATTTCTCCTTTGGGATCTTGTAAAAACAAGTTTAAGCTAGTGATATATGAGATTCATCTACTTTGAGAGGCTACATTTTCCTTGATGTGAATAACATCAAGATTATGTTGGTTCCTATTATACTTCTAGTAAGGTAATTCGAAAAAAATATAGACCGCTTCCTCTAAGGATTATCATTTGGTACTTTTTTTCTTGTTTTCCTACCTAAACACATTATGATACCTATTAATAAGGTTTAACACACATCAGATCCTAACAAAGGAATTGTTGATTCTTCTAACTCTATATTATCAATGAATGATCTCCTATTGTGGCTCAAAGGATGATTTCTACGCAAAATTATATGATGGTTGAGATAACATGTCTTTCTATTATGACTTAAATATTAAGAACAAGTTTTATAATGAAAATTAGGGCATGCTAACTTTCCTTTTATACTCCATCCAAACAACATTGCATATCTTAGAAAGTCACTTATTGTGTATAACAAGGTTGCACATATCTTAAATGATTGATCAGTTAAAGCATCATATGTCTCTACCCTAAACTTCTATAACTCTATTAGTTGTTTAATCAATGACTACAAAAATAATGTTGATATCCCTTCCAAGAGAAGTCAGGCTAGGTATAATTGAAGAAAATGTAAAAAAATTTTAATTCAGACATCTCCACGGTGCTAAGTTATAGTACAAAATTATAATATAATGGGTCAAAGTCTTTTTAAGCTTGCCCATCAATAGGATGCCTTGAATTAACATCTTTAGGATGCCCCTTATCATGTCATTTCAGGAATTTAGCTAATTCTGGACACATATAAAGAGGGTGCAACCTTGATTTTAATAAAAAATATCTAAAGCCTGACATTTGAGGTTGTATACTTATCTCTGTTATCTTCACTATTCCAACTTTGTTTCCACCTAGATAGACCACCAACTCTACAGCTAGTTGCTTTCTCATCATTTTCCTAATACAAAATACATCATGCATGTATCATTTCATAGTAAAGTCTTAAATCCTTCAAAAAAGCCTTTATTACATTAAAAGATTTGAAAATATTTGCAATGGGAACAACCTCTTTAAATATCCCCATTCGATTTGTAAAAACTGCATTACTGATTCCATGGGTAAACTTAAAACTATTTAGTTGAATGGTAAAAGAAAGTTTAGAAATGCTTTGACAACTAGGACACAATTCTTGTCTTCCTTCTTTAACTAACTTAAAAACTTCTTAACATCAACATTTTGACTAGTGCTAACTCCTACACAACTGTTAGGATCTTATAGTTCTTCTTTAAGAGATACCACCTTTTTCTTAATGTTGCATTCCTAGATCTTGCTGGCAATCTCATCATCAGGTATATATGGCATTGCACTTGAATGAAGTCTATAAAAATGTATTCGAATATATATGCTAGAGATCACAGCACTGTCATAATCCTCTATTTATATCTTTAAAGATGTCAAATAGTAGTCCTTCTGTATCATCATGCATAGACCTTTTGAAAGTTGTAGTTTACATCATGTTTTAATAGGTGTTTTAGTGTGTTTTTAGGTGTTAATTAGGTGAATTGTGTATGTTTAGGATTAGAATTGTGTAATGTGATTATGTATTTATGTTTTTTGAGTACTATGTGGTTTAAAGCACATCATTGGACTTTAGTTTTGTGTAATTGAGGTGTTTTGATATGTTTATTAGTGCTTGAAATTAGATGAAGAAGATCGAGAGAAGTTAGAGAAAGTTTTAAGAAAGGAGATAAGCCACAATTGTAACATCCTATTGGGGATTGTGATAGAAGTGATCCAGCCCAGGGTCATGATCATAACTGAATGGGCCATGATTGTGGTAGAAGTTTATTTCAAGGGTCACGATCATGACAACATTGCCAGGATTATGACATATTCTTATTTTCGGTTACAATTGTGATATACCTGCCACAATCATGACAGGTATGAGATAGATGTAGAGATCTACTTCCATTTCTATTTTTAGAGGGTTGTTTTAGACATTTTGGACTGGGTCAAACCTAATTTTTACCTTAAAAGGAAAAAGAACTATAAAAGAAAATAAGATGAACCTAATCAAACAAAGCTTCCATCTTACCACTTAAAGAAAGAAGCCAAGGAAGAGAGAGAAGGAGAGAAGAGAAGAAAAAGAAGAAGAAGAAGAAGAGGAGGAGGAGTTAGTACTGCTAGCCACTCCTCATCATTTCTTTCTAAGTTCATTTCTTATTCCTCTTTTTATTTACTTCATATGATGCATGATTTGGATATAAAGATGATGAATGCTTGTTTATGTATGTTCTAAACTTCATTTAGGATTTATTCTTAAATCAATTGTGATTTGATTACTTTTGATGCTAATATATTGGGTATTGTGATTATTTATCATTTTTGCGTACTTCGGTAACAAATCGAGAGAGTTAACCTTTAATTATATGATTAGGTTGGGTAATGAGAATTAACAACCTAATAGATCACATAAACATCAAATCAATAATTATACGAAGAGAGAGCTTGTGTAAGGACACGATTGTCTATAAGAGTGCTTAAGAACTAATTGGAACATGGGATGTTTTGTTAATTAAGAAATTGCAAAATCAAAAAATTGGATTCAACTAGGGATTATGATCTAGGATTTAATGATTAGGTCTAGAGAGAGAATATTCAACCTTTAAATATGCTAGGACTGATACCCATTAACTCAAAAGTAATCAAGATAGCAATTGATGATAGAATGAATCCCCTCTTCTCATAATTGGTCAATCTTGTCTTATGTAAATTTTTGAGTGTTAAGTTATTGTGCTCTAATTTGATTTCTTTGTGTAAATTTTAGAATTTCATTTTTAATCAATTCATAATCAATTGTTCAATTTTTTGGTTTAGTTTTTATTTTCATTTTTATCACACTTGTTATAAACTTAGATAACATTAGGATTCAATTTAGTTCACTAATTCCTTGAGGGATCGACACCTCAAATACTACACTTATGACCTGTACACTTGCAAATTATTGAGGGTTTTATAAGAATAAAAATTGCGCAACACCTTCCATCAATTTCATTATCATCATCCATATGCATATTTTCATTAATTGATCCTTCTTCACTAAACTCCTAACAATCATATCCTAGAGCAAAATCATCAACATTCAAATGATCATATACAATATTTCTTGTATACCAATAATAATTGTAGCACTTCTAACATGGACAAGAAATTTCATTCCCATTAGTTACCTTATCAAAAGCCTTTTCAAGAAAACAATCATCTACACTCATATATTCATCACTATATCTACGAAAAGTCATCCAATGCCTATATTAGGCCCCAAAAATTTTATTATTTTAGTAAGCATGAACTGAATGAATTTTGTGTTCTTGATGGGTGAATCATTTTA
>JAOSBN010000004.1:30298127-30309469 GCA_027563595.1 Erythroxylum suave | reverse complement strand
ATTGCAATCCTTGGTACAAATTTATTTGACCGGTTTCCAAGGATCAATCTTAGGATTGATAGATAAGCCGCGATCATTGGCCACTCTATAAATCTAAATGGTGGAGAACTATCATTTGCTAGAAGGTACTTGGAAAGAAAGAGTAAGAAAAATCTTTAAGGAATTTTTTTTATTATATTACAGATTAAAAGACAGAAGGACTGGCGTAATTGAGCCTAGTCTAATCCTCTTTTTTGATCTTCTCTTATAGAACTGTTATGTAACCTAATCTTATTTAAATATATATTTCTTGATTGAATACTTCATTTAAAAAAGGATGCAAAATGTCAGTTATGTGAATAGTGCGTATAACAAGTTGGATAGAGAGAAGCACCATATGAGATTCTCATCCTTACTCCTTCAATTAATGGTCTTGATTTAAGATTCTCATCCCTACTCCTTTGATTAATGGTCTTGATATTTTCCCACTTTTTGATATTAGTTTTGAATTTGATTAGGTTACTTTACCGATGTTAGCTACAGGAACTTTATGAGAAGACACTCTCTTTGATGTAATTCGAAGGAGCTCAAAGATAATCCAAAGTTCATAATATGTTTTAGAATAGCATGATCAGAACCTCTAAGGATAAAGGATCTATTACTTAGTAGTTTATGTTATCAATTTTACACTGAAATTATTATCTGACTTAGGATCAGGGCCTGTCGTTATAAGGTACTACCCTCCTAGAGACTAGACTTATACCTAAAAAGAATTCCTTATATATATATATATGTATATGTATATCTTAGATAGAGTTGTGCACTCTATCTTTGATAGTTTAGGGGGTGGGTTCATAATTAATATATAAATCATTCTACTTCCACTGACAAAGAGAAAAGAAAAGGCTGAATGGATATATATTGTTAACTTCCCTCTCTTAAAAAGGGAAAGGACTTACTCACTTGCTTTAGATTATTCTTTATATTATTATTATTACAAGCTAGTTTTTCTTCTTCTTTTCATTATCTTGTCTCATAAACTCTTTAAGAACTGGCCAACTCCTAGCTAGAAAAGTAAGGAAATCAAAGAAACTATCAAAAGGAAGTAAAATGAAGGAAACTATCTCCTCAGCAACCAAGTTGACTGGCTAACCTTTTAGATAACTATAAGAAGTATATGATATGAGTTTAAGTTAAAAGACTAGAACATACCTTCAAGGTACTATGAGGTCAAGTCAAAATACCAAGACATAACTTTAAGATACACTACATATTGCTTAAGAATGGCTTGATGACTTTCACATTATGGTTTTTTTATCAAAATTGGATTCTAAAGGATAACTAATCGCAAAGAAAATTATCTTAGCCACTCTCCTAGTAAATAAATTATCCTTAAAGCTAAATGTTAGCTATCTATCTATTTGTACTCCTAATGGTATGAATATTTTTCATAAAAAATAATAGAAGAATAAACAATAGGAAAAGGAAATCAAATTAATTATATGTCATTCATTTCTATTAAGTATGTTACCCCTTAAGTCAAAGTTGACCTTTACTAGTTTGATTCCTCAGGTTAGGAATTTAAGGTCTTTAAATAACTTTTGATTAGATCTCTAAAAGGAAAGGGAATGAGTGAAAGCTCATCCTTAAATAAATGCCTGATAAAAAAGATGCATTGGATTGCTTAAAACCAGTTGCCCTCGTTTGTTGTCTGACAACTAACAAATAAATTGACTAAAATAGAAAATTTGAACAAACAACTTTATTCAGTCAATTTTTTAAGGGGTGAGGATCTTAGAAAAGGGTAAAGAGAGAAAAGATAGGAAATATGTTTAATAAAAGAAATAAAAGGTACCTTGCTTCCAAAGTGAGCAATAGGAACCACAGCAATGCAAACTCGAATTTCATATGTACTTTTATGGTCAGTAGCAAAGGAAACTGCCTTAGTTACAATTGATATCTTAAGAAAAATATTTTGAAAATTCTCATTCAAGATCAATTGAGGAATGAGCTAGTCTGTAAGAAAATAGGAAAAGAAAATTATCTTTTTTTAATAAAAATGATGGCATTATTCTCTTCAAAGAAGTTTTTGAAAGTAGTTTGGCTCATAGATTCCCTTTTTTTAAAGCTAGTGAATTAGGGATGGAACTTAGTCAGATAAGCTTTAAAGTTGTTGGCATGTAAGCCAGTTTGATTGCCCTTTACCTTTCCTTCCATTTTTTGTTTCATTTTTTTCATTTTTACCAAATATGTTAGTGACCAAAATAGCTATTATAAAAGGAAGCTACAACTTTAATGTAAAATAGATAGATATTTTAGTGGAAGCAACACATTTTTTACTAGGAATGTATCGAAGGAGAAAAGGAAGACGTAGCAATAGCATTAGTAGTGGCATTGGTACATTCTTCTATTATTCTTTTTCAGTTTTACAAGTGGTGAAGTAAGGGCTTGATTATCTAATTGATTGAGTAGTCTGTGGCCAATGAAGATGTTTTCGAGTCTATACTTATAGCCCTTTTATCTAAGGGCTAAAATTGATGAATCAAAGCCTATTGTATTAGTCTTTGATTCAGTGTCTAATTTCTTTCTCACCATATAGCTTCAAACAGAGGCTCTGCTTGTAATATCCTTGGCCATGCCTTCTGATAGACATTTAGTTGACTATAATGATACACCCATATTTAACACGTTTTACTTGATTATTAAACAGTTTTGTTTTGATTTTGGAACTTAAGTTGCTTAAAGTGCATTTATAGGTAATAATTGCCTTCTTAAAACACATGGTGAATAATTTGGATGAAATTGTGGTATAAAACAAAGATTTAAAGTAAGTTGGAGACACATGGTTGGGTATATGCGTGTTTAAGACTCTGTAAACATGTAAAGTCATGATTTCAGATGTTTTTGGATCATCATTTTACCTACACAACCCTATAAGTGACGTATATGTCCCAGAAACCCTAGTTTTTACTATAAGAAGACATGAGCCAAGGCAAACAAAAGAGAGCCAAGTTATTAAGAAATTTTAAGTTATGAGACACATATAGAGGCGATAGTTATGATTAAGGGACAAGGAAAAAAAGTAATGAATACAAGAGATATATTAGCTAACAACATCAAATCCAAACTTTCAAGAAGATCTAATAAAACAAAAAGGGAGATTTAGAATTATGATTTCTTTGTTGTCTACTAGTTTTTCTAAAAATTTGTCTTTAATTTTGTTTTTTATAAATAAAATTATTTAGAGTCTAGGTGTTTTTAACCCTAAGTTTTGATATCAACATGACTTGATCTTTTATTCAATGAAATTATATCGTCTAATTTATCACGATTCAATTAGGCATTTTGTTCTTGTTCTAATACATCCAAAATATTAGTGCATGTTTTGATTTCATCTAAATAAGATTGAGAAATTCTTTTATATGAATAGATCTACCATAATTGGAAGGAGTTACATGAAAACGTTGAGATAGGCCATCATAAATCCTTTAGATTAGGGTCAAACCTAAAAGAGGAATTTATGAATTGATAATACAATCCTAGGGGTTTTAATTAGAAAAAGTTTTGTTAATCTATTGATGGATTAGTTGTTAATATTCTTGAGAAAGATATTAACATAAGGTATGAATTTTCATGCTCTAATAATCAATAATATAATTACATAATAAAGGTTTAATAATTAAAGGATTCTTGGGGGCATTCATCTTCTAGACACTATTATTTGATATCGATTTTGCTAGGTACTTTCCTTAGTCTTGGGTTTAATATTGTTTTAATCTTTGTTCATTTTAGTCTAATTTTTAATTAAAATACACAATTTGATACTTAGGTTAAATAATAGAAAAAGTCTATGGATCAACCCGTACTTGCCTATACTAGCTATAGTGACACTGTACACTTGCAATAAATTTTAATATTGATAAACCTAAATCAGTCACCTCATAATCAACTAATCCTGCTAGCTTGATTTGTTATAATGGGTATGTGACTTGGTCAGATTGTGCTACACCTTATCAATAATTTCTTTTTCATATTAGGTATGAAAGCATGAATTCAACCACAAGGGATGCAAAGCAACTCTTCTTCTCCTCTAGTAATTAGTAAGGGGTAAGGAAAATGGGAGGACAAATCTTATTGACTTAGTGAGTATTCTTATTAGTCTTATTAGTAGATGCAAAAAGGTAGCCATCTGAAATAGCCTTCCACTGCTTCTTTCACTTTTTTATGTTCGTTGGTCATAGAATGCCCCTTCACCGCTATACTTCTAAAGCTTACCTCTATCAAAATGTTATAATTCCTTCTTTCTATTCCCATTCTTGATTTTTTCCTTCTTTATCATGTGGGATTATCGTATATAAGATTTTTTTTTCTTTTACGTTGTTCTCTTTCTCGATTTTGGAAACAAGTTATTTTCAATGTTTTAAGGTAACTCAAAATATAATAAGACAAGCAAAGTAAGATCGTAGGCTATATGAAGGTAGGCTATTTGATGTTGAATCATCTAGTTGCTTTTATTTCTATATTCCACTGTGTTCAAATTTAAAAGGTTGTTGTAGAAGATTAGGAAGAATACATTATTTAGTAACTCCTGTACTTTCCATTATTCAATAACTAACAAAAGTTCTCTATAGTTTTTCAATAAAAGTATAAGAAGGACTCTCTTTCTATCTAGAATCATTCTTTAAAATAAATCATGACTCAACTAGACAAATTAATTATTTAACGTAATTCTTCTAGATATACCTTTTCCTCTTTACTTTTTATATACAAATATGTAAAGATGGAGATCGAGTAATTCAGATCAAAAGAATTCTCAAAATACATAATCAACTACTTTCACATTAGAGGAACAAGTCCCAAAATTATGGCCTTAAGAATTTGGAATATATCTTGAGAAAAGGTTTTAGCATTGGTGCATTGGCCAAAAGAGGAAAATAACCCCTAAAGTTTACGCAGACATTTGAATTGGACCCAAATATTTTAGGGTGTTCAAAATGAACCCTAATGTTCACAAAACATTCAAAATGAACCCTAGGTTTAGAAAAAGTTTAAAATGAACCTGATCACTAATAGTGTTAAGATATCGTCAGTAAATTATGAACATGGCAAAATTTTTCCTGATATGTTTTTTTAAAATTTAAAATGGGACCCACCTTGTCATGATGTGAAAATTTTGAAAATGAAGGTGGGTCACACTATATATAAAACGTTAAGTTTTTGGATGGACGTTGAGTTCACATCAACTCTGTGGGTTGTTTGATTGGAAGGGATTTTTTTAACTTCTTTCTTTCCCTTCTTTCTCTTCTCTTAGGAAAGGAGATTCAAATAAAACTTTTAGCTTGCTATAAGCTAGGATCAAGGACTGAAGTTAGTTGTTTCCCCTGTAGTCATCCGCTTTTTCTTGAAAGATTCAATCTAGTGTTCATAATCTGGAGAAAATGAATTCAAATCTTTGCATGCTAGTACTAATAACTCCATACAAACTATTTTTGGATGATAAAATAAAAAAAAGGTGAAAGGAGAAGTAGGGTTTGAAGAACGAGCTAAATCGTGGATGGGGATATAACAAGTAAGCAACAAAGTTCTTCCTTTACTTTAAGATTGACTGCAATTAGCTCGTAGTTCTAATAGAAACAAACAATAAGCACTCTTCTCTATTTACTTGCAATGATATACTTATCAAAGTTAGCGAACATTTCTTTATCCTTATACTCGTCATGCTGTTTGACTAAACTTGTCAGCTCTATGTCACCGAAAGTCTTGCACCTATCAACATTTGGTTCTTTCTTGAAATAAAAAATAGTTTACCTTTTAAGTAACATATATTCACTTTTCTTTCTTTCTCAAATTTAAATGTTCTTATTGATCTAGTAGTAGGGGTATATTTTTTACTGTTACAGAATATTGTGTGAGGATTGAATCTAGTTGCCACATTAGCCGGGGCTCTATAAGGAAACCGTCTCTGTATCTCTATTGGAGATGCGGGCATGATTGCGTATATCTTACCCTCCCTATACCCTACTTAGGCGGGAATTTGGGTATGTTTGGTTTGATTGAATCTAGTTGTCATCTGATTTAGCTCTTTTAGTATGGATATGGCTTGAAGAAACAAATGACTCTGGTTCAAGTAATTCGGCTAAGTTGGCACGAGATATGAAGCCACTAAACCCTAAAGCTAGATCCATTATCTCACGAAGTGAACAATATTCTAATTAATTATAAAAAATAAATGTAGGATAAAACTATTGGCTATCAACAACTCTTCTTTGAGAGGCAATTCTCTTATCCACTATTGTTAGCTCTCAAGGGGGAAGTGATCGAGTTATTCTTATTAAAGAAAAAAACCTACTCTCTTGTCCACTTCTAATTGATCCTCTCTCTACTTGACTTGGGCATGTTTCCATTTCATAGGTAAGTTCATATTTTATTTAAGGAAGAACTAGGTATTTATATTCTTTTCTTATAGAATAAAAAAAAGGAAAAAGATCATCAATCTCATTCTTATTAAACTTTCCCCTTCTTTGTGGTGAGGGTGACCTTGTTCCAAAATGGTTTTGTGTGCCCTTTCCTATGAATTTTGTTCTGTGCTAGCTAGTTTAAGTGTTGGTGCTTTAGTTTTAGTAAGGTCAATAAGAGAGGAGTATCTAGATTCAATGGATTTAGGACTTTTATGGTTGATGCATATTTAAATATATTTATACACCCATATTTGTTGTATTTTGCTTGATATTTTGTAATTTTATTGTATATTTCATACTTAATTCACTATAAGTGCATTTATAGGTTATAATTGCCCTCATGGACCAAAAGGAGAAGAATTCAAATGAAAACATAGCATAAAATGATGTTTTGAAGCAAATTAGAGATACACAGTCATATCTATGCCTATGTAAGTCTTAGAGCTTGTGTAAAATCATAAATTATAGAGTTTTTTTAATATACATGATCTATCACACGCTCATGTATTAGATAATATATCTCCAAAAAACCCTAGTTTTCACTGTAAAAGGATGTGAATAGAGGCAAATAGGGTCGAGTAGACTTTAGGAGCCAATTCTAGATGTAGAAAGCTTACATATAGGACGATTTTGATCAAAGATATTTGATTAAGAAGTCTTGAGAGAATAGTTATTAGTAGTCTTGACAGAGTTAATAACATAGGATAGGAATTTTTGCAGTCCAATAGTCAATAAAACAATTGCATGATAAAAAATAAACTATTTAATGATTTTTAGGGGAATTCATCACCTAGACCCTGATCTTTGATATCGAGTTTTCTAAGCGATTTCCTTCATTCTTCATTCATTATTGTATCATATTTTAGTTTGATTTTTATGTTTAATTTTATCTATTAAAACCAAAATCCAATTTATGAGCTTAATAATAAAAGAAAGGTAATTACTACTAATCACTGTCTTTGTAGGATCGACATGTGCTTGTCTATACCAGCTACAACTATGTCATACTCTTGCAGTTAATTCAAATATTGGTATAGAAATGATCGATCTGTTCAAAACTAAAACAAGTAAATGTTAAGTTGGTAACAGATATTCCTCAAGTTGGATGTGAATGGCAATCACCTCGAGAAAGAGAATAAAATGTGACTTCCTATTTTTGAATTAAGATAATAAGGGCAAAAAAAGTGATTAACATCTTGTTAGCTTATCCCCTGCTATATAAGATTATGGGTATAAAAAGTTTTCTATTCCACTAGATGTTAACTAGAAGATAAAAATGTTAAGGCTTATGACTAGCTTGTAACTATAAAGGAGACTATTACTAGATTAGCCTTACCCTAGAAATGGCACAACATCAAAAGAAATTTGAACGAGATATGTTTACCATAGGTAGCCATAAGTTTTTTGATGGATTTGATGGATCTATCATACATTTTACACTTTACATGATGTCAGATAATAAGTCTTTGATTTTAGGCTTTAATCAAGGATGATTCAAGTTCAATAGAGATTAAAAAAGCCTGGTTTATGTTTTGATTACTCATATACTAGATATACAAATGAGAGATGATGTCTTTATCATACCCTACTAGTAGAGGGTTCCCTTTTTCTTCAAATGGATCTCTTACTTATTAAGAAGGTTGCTCAAAGCAGTATATGAGGCATACTTAGTAAAATTTATAAGTAAAACAGATATTGAAATGATGAATAGGGTTTTTGTTTCCCTTATTTCCATTATTATATAATTTCAAGACCATAATGGTTCTATGATAAGATCTTTTATTTACCAAAAAAAAGGTATACAAAGTTAATAAATCTTAAAAAATACAAAATAGGATTTATTGCTACAAAAAATGTTAAAGCGAATTCTAGATCTGGTGTAAGATGAATAATTTTGGGGTATTTATTGAATTAATTCAGATTATGGAACCTCCATGTAGTTTTAAAGCGAGTTTCTCCCACATCCTTCCTTTTGGTAGGATATATTGAGGTTTGTCATATACTCAAGAAGAAAGCTATCAAGAAAGGAATTTATTTCCTAAAAGGACAATAGTTCCAATTCTAGTAAAGCTTGCTCGTAGGAAAGAAAGGGATTTGAAAAAAGGTCAACAATTTTTAGCCCCATCTTATATTTTTTAAAAAGGCATTGTTGAGGAAATCGATGATATCATATTAAGTAAAAGGGAAGCACATAAGAATATGATAATGTCTTTATGTTCATTTGGTTGTTGCTTGTAAAGTGGCATACTGAAAATAGAAATGGAATGGACATATTTGATGAGAAGGAATGGATTCAACAGAAGCAAGGGATTGATTGACCAAAGGCGAAATGTCCGAGGAAGGAAAAATGATTGAAAGAAAATTTGTTTATTAGATTTAGTATCAACAAATAATTTTTAGTTTATTCAATTTATGATAAATTTCTTAAAGGTATATACATGAAACATAATCTATTGGTTAATTTAAATTTCATTTATTATATTTACTCTATTTCGTTCAAATACTATAACAAAATATGTTTGAGTCTTATTTTTAATGTCACTTAATCTTTTATTTGAATGTTTTATCATATAAAATTTTAAGGGATAATGAAACTATTTAAAAGAAATTTAATTGTCTTAATTCACGTGCGATCACACAAAAAAATTTAAAACCTCTTTAGATTTCCTTCTTGATCAAAGACAACTGCATCAGTGTCATCTTAACGTATTATTATACCAATTTTGCATTTGAGATCTTTATAAGTTCGTATATTACAACTCTAATAACTTTTGATGTTTCTAGAGGGAATTGGGGAGTGCTTCTTTGATCACAGCAACAGTAACGTCACCAATAGACTATATTGTCGATTAATCACTCTTATGATTCATATACACATCCATTTTTGGACTCCATTATTATTCACTTCATTCAAATGAGTCTAAAATTGAATCATATCATTTTTCTAATATGTGATTTCAATATGAAGGAAAAAAGGAGATATTTTTTGTCTACAATAAAAAAATTGCAATTTTATTTTCATAAAAGACAATTTCCTTTAATTTTATATGCCTATCTCGAAATAATGAACTGTGTTCGTATAGGCATTTTGGACGCTGCTAGTGAAATAGCCCACCTAATTGTATTTTCGACTACTTCACCCTTTTCAAAATGTATTTTATCCCACTTAAAGGTAATAACCTAATATTCAGAGGATTCTTTCCTCATACCCATACGTGCTTTTATAGGTCTTGTGATAATTAGTTTGTTAGGAAATATGTATACCGATATTTCCTACCATGATGTGTATTACGTGTCATTGCTTGACATTTCTCCATTGTTTTTTTTGAATGTAATCCAACTAGGTTCAAGTGCCTATAGACAGTATTTACCAAAACAATATGATTACCTTGATAAAATATTCCTTTCAATCTTCCTCTATGTTGTTTATATAATCAAATTATTTTGAGTTATAGTTGATGGTTCTTTTTCAATTCCATCTTTACTATAAAACCTAACATAAGACTTTCTTCTCATCTAGCTCCTCACAAATGAAAAGACTAAAAACATATATAGGTATATTCTTTAATATATGTATTGATATAAACAATAACGTACTAAAGAGTGTCGAATTTGACCAAAACTTCTTAACTGGCAAGCCCTATTTCATTATGTTAGTACACATGTACATTACTTTCTAAAATGACCTGAGACCTAATGTGCAAAAACAACTATTCTTATGAAGTAAAGGATAAAGGTTGGGACCTAGGTTGAGGACTCTTTCCCTCTGTTTGACCATCTTGATTTTGAGATTAAACCACTGGTATATAAATGCCTAAGGAAAATGTGGAGTTCTTAAGATTATAAGTTAGAAAGGTAAGGTGCTTTAGTCTCAACATCCTGATCTACTTTTAATTAAGTGATCTATCAATATTCATTAGATTTTCTTTGTCAATTGCTCCTGATTTTTTATGTTTTGTATCAAAACACCAAATTGGATTTCTTTTGAAATTATTTGGTCATGTCAAGTAATTGCCTTGTTAATTGGTATGATAATTAGTAAAGGGAGGGAACATAGTAATCTTTTCCTGAATGCCTTAAACTATAACAATAATACTAATAGATATAACCAAAAAGGCCTTATCTTGAGTTGTGATCAAACTGGTTCTTTTTGGATGTATAGGTCAAGATTTCAATCCCTCTGATCGTAACTTTTTAACCTGTTTTGGCATGCTTATTGATTGTAAGGTTACGTACACTAAGTTTTAATATTTGTTAACCTTGGTAAATCTGCAAGCACACAGGTTGTTCGCGTAGTACCTAAGGTATCGATCCCACGAGGAGGGCTAATCTAGTCCTAAATTCTAAGGTTGCACTAAACTACAATAATTCTAAATAAATATGCTAATGCATAAATAAATCAACCAAAAATTAATTTTAATAATTAAAGTGAAGATATGTAAACAAAATAACAAATCACACAACTCAATCTGAAAGCAACCTAGAAGCTATCGAGTGAGAGAAAGGGGGCTTTTATCCAACTTTAACGAAACCTAATTGATTATGAAATTACCGAATTATTAGGTCTAGATGGTCCTAGGGTGAATTACTCTCTCTCCAGTTATAATTCTTACTAATTGATAATCCCTAATTTAAATTATGGAGTTGCAATCTCTTGATTCAAAACTGACCCAAACGTAAATTAGTTCTAAAACTGTCTAATAACCTATTAGGGACCTATGCTCGATCTCTTGTTACAAGATTTTACCAGTTTGATTCAATTCTTTATCTATTAAATTACCTAACCATTTGCAATCTCTTGATTCACAACTGACCCAAACGTAAATTGGTTCTAAAACTGTCTAATAACCTATTAGGGACCTATGCTCGATCTCTTGTTACAAGATTTTACCAGTTTGATTCAAT
>JAOSBN010000004.1:30275890-30297660 GCA_027563595.1 Erythroxylum suave | reverse complement strand
GATTTATGTACAGACAGTACAGGATGATAGATGTGTAAACAGTTTGATTTTGATGAAATGAAATGAGGAAAAGTTGGTTTTAAAAGATCGTATTTTATACATATATATTGATGTTTTATTATGATGCCATATGAAGTGATTGTAGTGATAGTTCGTAGCGCACCCTTATCGTAGGTTATGTACCGGAATGACCTGCGGGCGTCTCGGTGTGTACCCTACGGTAAGGGGGTACTACAACCCCAGGGGATCCTCTTTTCCTTATTCTATTCCATTTACTTACTTAAGGGAAAAGAGATCAAGGATCAACAAGCAAATTCAAAGTTCACTCTTAAAAGTAGTCGTTACCATTAAGAGAGGTTTCTTCCTGAATAAATTAAAAAGTAGCTCCTAAAGAAGTAAAAGAGTCAAAGTCAAACATTCTAATTGTCAAGATTATAGAGACAAAGTTATCATTAAGAGTTGCCTACCCCTGTCCTCAGGTTATGAACTGACTTAAGCTTCTTTGTTGCTCTCTTTTTGGCTGAGTGTCTATAAACCTTCACTTTTTGCCTTTGCTTTATTTGAGATTATATATGGCCATTCTCATTAGAACAAGAGTGTGATCTCCCCTAGTCTTCTCCAAGAGCTTAAAATTAAACACCACTGAGTTTTTTATTTCAAACATGAAAATAGAAAGAAAGAACTAGCAGTCTATAATTTTCTCTTCTTTAAAACTTTTAGGTCTTATTGCTTGCTAGCAGCTAAAGGTTAAGTCCTACTATAATTAAACTTCATTGTGTTAGACCTTAGTTGCAATACAAAGAGAGATTGGCTAATTCCTTATCTATGTAAGACCTATGCCAAAGACAACCTTTTATAATAAGAACTCTAATGTTTTCCTCAAACCTAAGAATTCATTCCCAGTCAACAACAATAGTTACATCTTTTTTTTCACATGGCCTTACTAAAAAAGAAATATTTGACTCAATATTAAAAACAAGTTGGGTAGTCACTGGCAAAGACCCTAGGGGATTCTCTTTTGATCAGTTCCTAAAAAATTTCCATTAAAATGAATTTCATAGCTAGTGGAATATTTGACTCAATATTAAAAACAAGTTGGGTAGTCATTGGCAAAGACCCTAGGGGATTCTCTTTTGATCCTTTATTGTTTTCCTTTGTAAGCCTATCCACTACTGCTTAAGTAAGCAAATGACATAGAATATAAGGGAAAGAGGACTAAATTACAAACTATTAGTAGCATTAAAAAAAAAAGGGAAATGTCACAGAAGTAGCTACAAGTCTTTTAGCCATTAGGACTCTTGCTATTGGTTCATATTTGTTGTTTGCAATTAAATCAGTAAGTGCTCAACCATTATCCATGCTAGTTTTTTTCTATAAGATTTTCCATTTCTAGACTGTTTGATGGTAACTATTCCATTAATTAGTCTTCTCTTCACACGGAGACTATCTTTTCGAAGAGAATTAGCTATTAGGTTTGACATTACAACTGGTATTTCATTAGCTGCAATGTTTTTTCATTAATGGCCTAGTTAAAGTATATGATCCTTTGGTGCTATCATCATATATTCGTAAGAGAAGAAATATTAGATCATAGGGTAGATTTAATTTATGCCATTTGATTGGTTCTACTCCACATTCTAGACTGGGTGAGTGTTAAATGTATCTTATTAATCTAGAAAAATGTATCAATCAATGTCCCTACAACCTCAATTTATAATTATAAATAACTTTAACCTACATTAATTGAACACTGACCTATATAGGTTAACTAATACACTTAAAATTATGATTTTGACATCTTCAAATGTCATTCATACTAAATTAACTAAAACACTTCTCCAAATATTCCCCATAGAATGTTTAAGGATCAAGAGTTTTTTAAAAAAAATCAAAGCTTTGATTCCTCTTGATGATTAAAAAGAATAATGCAATGAGTTAAATAGATAATGTGCTTATATATAGTGAGCCTTTAAAAATACCAAGGTAGCCTAGTAGGGAGTGTAATAAACATTATATATTCATTTATAACTTTACTATGCCTTGTTCTTCCTTAATCTTGACTTTTTCTTTCACTTGAATAAGTTTAACTCCAACTTTTCATTAATGTCTTCTTGAGACACATCTTCATTTGCGCATTACCAGTATTGCTTTCATAAAAAAATATCATTAGTAGTATTTATACTTTTTATCATCAAAACATGAATTTTAACCTCTATTAATAACATTGATGTATTAGAATAATGGATTAAGATTTTTTTAAAATTTCCTACTTTAGTTCTATTGATTAGAGGTCTTTTTGTTATTCTTATTTCTATAGTACCTTCAGAATCCACATTTAGTTTACCTAAAAAGATAGTTAGTTCATCTCCTAGTTCAATCAAACCAAATGCAATATAATCACTTTTAAGGGTTGGATAGGTTCAAAAGGACTTATACCATGTAATTTATTTCTTATAAATAATTATTATTTGTTTTACTTATACTACTTATTATATTTTAATTATTTATTATAATGACTAATGATGATTCAAGTGATGATGATTAAGAAAAAAGTTGATATTGAGAAATATAACTTAGTTAATACTCTAATATATTTTATTTAAAAAGTCATATTTTATTTTTTAATAAGTTTATAGTTAATTTTATTTTTAAAATAATTAAGTATTTTTGTAGCATCCCTCTCCCATCTGACACATGTCCGTATGCCCTTCGAACGCACATGCACGTACTTGACAAAAATGGTGTGCTAACTAATTCACTTTCATTATATCTCATGGCATCATCATTAAAACCATAAATAACGCAATGTCAAGAATAAAACATTTCCTCATTTCATTTCATAAACCATAATTTACAATGTAGCATTATATCCATCATCCAGGTTTACACAATATCAACCTATCAGAGTCCGTAGCTCTGTCTACAAGTATGATACATATATGAGGATTAAAGAAAAAGTAATAACTAATCCTTCAGTCCCAGCTGACTGACCTTTGAGTCATGTCCTCTATCCAAAAGTTGTACAAATTTTCTTTTAAGTAGTCTTAAAAGCTAAGTTGTCACTCTCTCAAACCTGAAAATGTCAACATTATAATTTGATTGAGTTTTGCGATCTCAATTGAGTAACCATCCTTGATGGTTTACTCTTATCATGCGACACACAATTTATCTAATCGTGTAATTCACATTATCTCAATTACCATCATGTAATATCACAAAGCACTTTGTGAACAATTGTCACATTTCAAAATCAATATAATTTGTCATTTCATTGCGATCATGTAAAACATATTCATCGAAAAGCATTCACAACTTTCATAATATAAAAGTCCTCAAAATATTGCAATTCCTCAATTTATTCATATCAATGTGTATGCAATATTTACGAGACTCAATTTCATTTATTACGTTGTTGTGACCGAGTGCCTTTTTTACTATCCTGTATCCGTTTTAGATATCGGGCTCTATCATACTGTCTCATATCCATTGTGGATACTGGGCTCTATCATACTGTCTCATATCCATTGTAGATACTGGGCTCTATCATACTAATTGATCCATAGGCTCTTAACACAAATTTCTTTTTCATTAGCGACTTGGGACACAACTGCTTTTATATTTCATGAATTCATAGAATAAATGCATTTCACATTTTTTATCATCATATTTAGTACACTACATTCACATTCACATTTCTTATTCACAATGATCTTCGGGCTTGGTCCAACATTCAACATATAAGTTGAGAATACATAGTCAATCATATTCACATTCAAGTAACACTTCTATTGCAGTCCCGATTATAAAACTCCTCGGATAATCAATTTTCTACAATCAACATAATCACATCCACATAATAATTTAATACGAAATGTAAACAACAATAATTTAATATGAGACCATCTTAAGTTACTCACAACTGCTCCCTTAAGCTAATTGTCGTGAAGTCCAGGCGATGTCTGGAAGCGGTCACTCAACGTGCTCTTCTATATGCAATCACATATATTTATATGTCACTCATGTGCATTTTTGTATGAATAATCAATCATAAACACATTTATGAATATATCATGTACTATGCATGTTCAATGACAAATTCTCGGGTATGTTTCCTTAATGAAAAAATCTTACTCATTTATACATCATGACTTATACATCATTTAGTTTGCAATTAGGAGTATGCCTTAAGTTAACCTAATCACTTTCCCTTCATCATTCATAAATTCATTAATCTTTTCCTAGTACATTCACCAAAATTTTTCCAGAAACATATACTCGTGCATTCACCCAATTCTCATTCATAAATACCCTATGTTCTTCAATACTCATTCATCCATAACTTATAAACATTATTCATGTCCTAAAGATCATATTTGCAAGAAGTTATTTATTCCTTTAACAAATCAGAATTTCCATATTTTAACTCAACCACATTCAAAACAGTCCCTTCTTTAAGTTATGACTTCAAATGGCTAAACTTATCAAGATATCTTCTAGTTAAACTATTTCATAAAAGCATTAATAATACATCAATAATCATTTTTCATGTTTTATACTTTGAATAATTTGATCTTTAAAGTCCCAAAAAATTAGGAGATAACATAAGGTTCCTGTACAGGGGTGTATTGCAGGTAGTATTAGAAAAACAAGTATAACTTAAGCTCTAGTCACTATTTTGTCAAGCCATTTCACAGAGGTCAAGCTAAGACCTATATCTACAACTTTCATTCTTTAAATTTCTTCAAATTCATGCCCTAAAGATATCTAAAATAGGTCGAAATAGGAAGATGAAAGTGAAACCAAAATTTCAATTTACAGCTCTCATTTTCCAGAATTTTTCTTAAGACAAATTTTCAGGTCAGATTTGTATGACCATTGTGACCTAGACAACGAGAAATTTAGGCAACACCTTCTTATAATCAAATGTTCCAAAATTTATTAAGTTTATAATGACATCAAATTCATGCATTTTGATTCATTACTATGCAAGTTATAATCAAAATACTGCACACTGTTCTAATATCTCAATAGTATGCAATTCTCAACTTCAAGCCAACTTTCAAGACCCTTAAGTATAGAATTTGAATTCGATTCCTCCATGAAAATTGTAACCATATATCTCTATTTTCATATAAATCAAAATTCATCCAATTTTTATATCTACAGATCAAGATATTACCAAACTACAAATGCATGTTTAGTAAAAACACTCCATATAACATATTCCAGCACACTTCTTCATCAACCTTACATGCAATTCATTCCAATTCAAACATCATTCTCATACCATTTAACATGTTATAAAGCTCATATTGCTACTAACCTTTTAGGCTTTCAATTCAGCTCAAACTTCAGATTAAATCAAGTCTCTGTGCAAGCAAAATTCATCACAAACTTAAGATGAAAACAGGTTGAATTTGGACAATTAACTTTACGATGATTTCTTGGCTATTTTATGTAAGGTAAAAAGCTCGTTTTGGTGCAGAAATTTGGCTAGAGTTCAAGAAAAATTTCAAAGAGAAGAAGGAGCAATTTTCGATGGAGGAAGGTGAGAGAATCAGCAGAAACATTGCTGCTGGAATTTGCTCCATCATCATGCTAGGTGTCAACTTCTAAACTCACCATATGTCTTAAGGCATGTAATACATTTGGCTAATTAATCATCTGCCACTAATCCACTCATAATGCTGCCGTTTGTCACCCTTTAATCACTCCAAATGTCACACATTAATTGGTTCATTTTTCACTACATAATTAGTCCATTTGTCAATTAATTACTAATCCAATTATCACTCACGTAACTATGCCAAATGTCATTAAATTTTAGGCTTAGTCATCCTAATTTTCCATGTCCCAATTGGTGTTATCACTAGGCATCTTTCCTAGTCCAAAAATACTAAATCAATTTTAGTACACACCAATTCAATTTTTAAGATAATTAATCCACAATTCACATTAAAATCACTTATACCCGAAAAATGTCAATAAATGTATGTACAAGTGTTTTAATGTCAAGGTTTTAGTTTCATGCAATCGAATCTTTGGTTTCATTTAGACGGTGGAAAGCAAAAGAAGAGAGCGAGCCATGCAAGGTGGAAAGCACGCACGTGCGGCGAAGACACCGAGAATTTTCAAAAGACGGTGGCTTTATCATCAGCGTCCAGCGGAAGAGTGCAAGACGGTGGCTGTAGTGAGTTGGGTGATTGCATGATAACCACACAAAGATGAAGGTTTTAGTTTCAAGGAAATGGGGTGGACAAGATGAGAGCATCTTTTTGGTTTAAGTTGAGCCGTAAGAACAAATTTAAATGTATTTCTAAAAAAAATTATCTTCAGAAAATGGTGAAGTAAGCTTTAAGCAACATCAGACAAAAGATGAAGACAAAGAGCAGTTTGCATATTCCAATGACAATCTCAGACATAGAACTGTGAGTAAATCATCGAAATTAAATAACTTTTTATGGACTCTTGATCTGTCAACAAGAATATATAGATATAGGAACACAACACCTTCCTACAGAGTCCGCCCCCTGCTCTAGTCGGAAGGTGGTTACAGTTTCTTTCAGAGACGTTTACAATGGACGCTCGGGTCCAAAGTGCAGAAACCTTCCCAGGATTGAGGCTTGAGCTCTATGTTTTCCGTAGACTCGCTAGCGAAACAACAATGGAGTGATCACTCATTTGTTGCTTAACTCACTTCCATTATTTTGTTTTGCTCTTCTTTTCTTCTTTGGAATTCCTCAGATATGGTTGCAGTCACCCATCGGATTTACCGCAAAGGCCAACTAGGTACCACTCAAGTCATAGCTAAAGCAAAGACATGGGAGTAGGTTCTAGTAGATATGGAGGATGATGGAGTGACTTTAAGGGAGGACGATAAGGAGAGATAGTAAATGATCCTTGCTTTCGTCTTCTGCATTGCTAAGATATCTCTGGTATATGTTCTAAAATCCTTGCCTTTTAGGTTCTGTGGTTTCAGCTTTACCCGGTCCATCAGTACAAAATCCAGGTATTTTGCATGGCTATCCTTTTTATGTTTTACTTGCCCTCTACTATTGCGACTATATGCTTTTGTTAGATTACCGAGCTTACATGCAAGTTTCAAGCTGGGAATGAGTTCTTCCTTTTACACTTTGTTATGAGTTCATTGCCCTTAAGTAGTCCCGGTAGTGTTGTCTAGGCTTGGGTTTTAGTCTTACTTCCAGTAGAATGGCATATGTTTTCCCATGAGTATTGCATTCAGAGTCCTAGCGATTGATAGGGCTGGTGTGTAAACTAGTCTGGTATGGAGAAGGTTGCGTTTCGATAATAGGGCTGGTGTGTAAACTAGCCTGGTATGGAGAAGGTTGCATTCCGACGCCACTCTCAAGGATCACAGGTCCACTTTTATGGGGCTGGGCACTTCAAATGTCTTTTTAGTTCTTCTGCTCGAAACTCCTGACTGCGATTGTGTGATACTACCAAAACTCCTTACTGCGACTGTGTGATACTACCTACATGTTATGGCCATCTTTCTAGCCATTGGCAATTACTTCTTTTTAATCTTCTGCCTTTCCAGTATTTGGTGTTTTGTTTAGCTTCAGTCCAAACCAAATGCTCCATATTTCTTCGAATGCACTGCGTCCTAGGCTCTTCGTTCGCTGTCGCTTACATGCCTTTTTAATAACTATTCTCTTTGACGCCTCGAGTCTACAAAGCGTGGCAAAACTGCAAGTCTACCCTCTTTCTTTGCATGCTCCCTCTATTGCTTTTCTAGTTGGCGTCTTTTAAATCACATTTCTACCCCCTTATGTTTATTTTTTCAAGCTTGACTTTTTCTGTGCTCTTAGCCTACCTTTTGTGATTTGGCTTTGTATTTTATCGCATTTGGCTCTTGGGTTGATTTTTATTATTATTATTATTATTATTGTTGTTGTTATTATTTTTATCTTTTTTATTATTATTATCATTAATTATAATATTATTATTATTAGTTACTCTTATTTATATTATCCTATTAGTATTTTTTCCTGTGTGTGGCCATTTTAATGTTACTTGGATTTATTTTAGATCTATTATGGTGTTTTGGGTTTTTGAGCATTACTATTTCTATTTAATATTCACTTTTTTAGAGGTGCGGCTTACTGCATCGTTCTTCTCCTTTTTTGTGTTGGGTTATTAGCAGGTTCAGGTTTTCAGAGTCTGATTAGAGTAGTCTTGAAGGTGGAGCGTCAGCCCAAGGCATAAGGATGTCTTCAAGTCGCACGCTTGGAACTAGTGCGCATGGGTTGAAGCGTTCTGTTTTTCGGGAGGAAAATGGTAAGGACGCTCTGAGAGTTGGATCTTGGAACATTGGGACCTTAACAGGTAAGTCCTTAGAATTAGTGGACTATTTATACAAGTATATGATACATATAGCTTTCATTCAGGAGATAAAGTGGGAAGGAGAAAAAGAAAAGGAGATAGGAGGTATCAAGCTATGATACTCGGGAAGTTCACGGAAGAAGAATGGGGTAGGTATTCTGGTGGTTAAAGACCTTATAAGTAGCGTGGTGGGGATTACAAGAATAAATGATAGGATTATGGTGGCAAAACTTGTTTTTAGCCAGGTGGTTATCAATATTGTCTGTACATATGCACTGCAAGCGGGTTTAGACATACTACAAAAAAGATTATTCTGGGACGAGCTAGAAGGGGTGCTGCAACAATTCGCTGATACGGAGCAAATCATCCTTGGTGGTGATTTTAAGGGGCATATAGGAGCTGGTTCAGACGGATATATAGGTGCCCATGGGGGCTTTGGCTACAGCATTAGGAATGAAAATGGGATTACTTTATTGGACGTGGCCCTGGCTTATGAGTTAGTCATCGCGAATTCCCTTTTTAAGAAAAATGAAGCGCACTTGGTAACTTTCCAGAGTAGCACCTCCAAGACCCAGATAGACTATCTCCTTGTTAGGAGAGGGGCCAGATCATGGTGTAAAGATTGCAAAGTACTATCGGCTGCATGCATATCGACTCAACATAAATTGTTAGTCCTAGATTTCAACATCAAAGGGTGGAGGTCACAACAATCTACCCAAAAGTGTTGTAAAATTAGGTGGTGGAGGTTAAGAGGGGAAAAGATGGAGTGATTTAGGTCCCAAGTTCGGGCAAATGCCACATGGTCCGTGAGTGGGGTTGCAAATTTGATGTGGGAGGTGTAGTCTTTGTAGTGTGTGCCACTGCCGCATCTCATCTAGGTGTATCCAAAGGGGTTCCCAAAAGGCAAGGAGGAGGGAGGATGGAAGGATGGTGGTGATCAGGAGAGGTTCAGGAATCTGTTAAGGCCAAGAAGAGAGCTTTTAAAGATCTTTCAGCTAGTTCATCGGAGGTGGAGAGGGAAATTAACAGAGTAAGGTATGGATTGGTAAAACGGAAGGCTAAGAAAACTATCGCAGTGGCTAGAGAGGAAGCATATGAGACCATGTATAGGGACTTTGACACACTAAGGGGAGCTTAAAAGATTTTCAAGCTAGCCAGCGATAAGGGGCGCTGGACGAAGGATCTAAACCAAGCTAGTTGTATTCGGGATGAAGCAGGACAGGTACTCATAGAGACCTAAGACATAAAGAGGAGATGGCAGAGGCACTTTTAAGTCCTGTTTACTAAAGAGATAGTGGGCAACGTCGAGTTAGGAGAACCCTTTGGGATTGGGCATGTTCAGGATAGGTGCGCAGGGGGAGGATTCGAGGGGAGAAATTACGAAGGCATTGAGAGGGATGGAACGCGGAAGGGCAGTGGGGCCAGATGAGATACCCATTGAGGTATGGAAACGTTTAGGAGGTGTCGGTATTGTATGGTTAGTTCAACTCTTCAATGTGATTCTAGAGTCGACCAAAATGCCGGATGAATGGTGATTAAGTAGGATGATCCCCGTGTACAAGGCCAAAGGGGACATTTAGGAATGCCACAACTATAGAGGCATTAAACTTTTAAGTCATACCATGAAGTTGTGGGAGAAGGTCATTGAAAAGAGAATCCGAAGAGTTGCTTCTGTATCAACCAACCAATTTGGATTTATGCCTGGTAGGTCCACGACAGAAGCGATACATCTACTTCGACGACTCATGGAATGCTATAGGGAACACCAACGGGATTTGCATATTGTTTTTATAGATTTGGAGAAGGCGTACGATAGGGTGCCTAGAGAACTCTTATGGAGGTGTTTGGAGGCCAAGGGCATTCCTAGCAACTTTATTAAAGTTATTAGGGATATGTATGACAGAGCTTTGACTTGCATAAGGACGATAGGAGGAGACACGGAAGCATTTTCTATCAGTGCTAGTCTACATCAAGTATCTACGCTAAGCCCTTTGTTGTTCACATTAGTGCTAGATGAAATTACCAAACATATCCAAGGAGAGGTACCTTGGTGTATGTTATTCGTGGATGATATTGTGCTAATAGAGGAGACCAAGGAAGGACGCCAAGTTAGACTGCTGGAGAGACGCGTTAGAGTCGAAAGGTTTTTAAATGAGCAGGTCTAAGATGGAGTATGTAGCATGCAACTTTTCTAGAAACCTATTGGAGCATGATGGGGCGGTAGCAATTGGTTCTGACGTCATACCACATCGGACAAGTTTTAAATATCTCAGGTTTGTCATCCAGAGTGATGGTAATATAGATGCTGATATAGTACATCATATTAGATCAGGATGGACTAAATGGAGGAGTGCATCAGGAGTTCTTTGTGATAGGAGGATCCCTTTAAAACTCAAGGGGAAGTTTTATACAACAGTGATTTGTCCAACCATGTTATATGGGCCTGAGTATTGGCTTACCAAGCATAGGCATATAAGACAGTTGTTGGTAGTAGAAATGCGTATGCCTTAATGGATGTGTGACATTACAAGGAGAGACTAGGTCTGGAATCGGGTGGTGAGAGAACGATTACAGGTAGCTAACTTGGCCGACAAGTTGAGAGAGAACAAACTTAGGTGGTAAGGGCATGTGTTCCGGAGGCCTGCCGACGCTCCGATATGAAGCTGCGAGGGAATAACACTTGGTGAATATAAGCAGAGAAGAGGGAGGCCTTACAAGACTTGGCGGGAAGTGATCAAAGTGTACATGTTAGAATTGGCACTTACTGAGGTCGTAGCTAGTAATAAAAAAGTTTGGAGTGACCGAATTAGGGTTAAGAATTAACCGTGCTACAGATTCACCGTACCAGATACTTAAAGCAGTACAGGTGTTCCTAGGAGATGATGGGGCAAGCTGTGCAGATTTCACAACAGATGGGGGGGACAATAGGGGGCACCACGCAGGGGATTTAAGGACGGACCCCTTACCTACTGCGAGACGTGAAGGGGTTGGTTTTTGTCACCTAGTCGGTTCACGCAGACCTAGCCTCCTTCAAGTATTTATATATATATATATATAATTTATAGTTTTATTGCATATTTATTTATTTATGTTTATTCTTTCTCTTTTTTCTGCATCATTCGTAATTGTCTCATTTGCATATGGGTCTACCAGAAACAGCCTCTCTATTGTGTAGGGGTAAGGCTACGTACTATCGGACCTCCCCGGACCCTACTTTGGTATGGGATTTTGAACTGGGTGATGACGATGATGACGACATTATTCATGTGTATGTTTATGCCATATGATGCATGAAATGCACTTCTAAATTCTTAGTAAATTCTTGTATTCTAGGGTTCTAACCCTAATCACGGGATAATAGGATGCTACAATTTTTTTTAAAATTTTCGTATGATAAAATATAAATCAATTTTAGTATGTAACAATAGATTGGACTAATAGGTTAGATTCAAATTTAATTTTTTATAATAGATCAAATTTGAGTTTAAAAATTAGGCTTCTTTCATAGAGTGGATAAGATATGAGCCTACAAATTTTACATATTTTTTAATTAAACTTTAGTTAAATCTGATTCAACATAACCCATTTATATGTATATATGTGTTTAATAACGTAAGAAAAAAGAGTTCAAACTACCCTCTCCTAGGTAACTTTGTTTTCCCCAGGTTAACTTGTTATTTTGTTCCACTGTATCTTATTTCAAAATGTTTTCCTAGCGATTACTATATAAATAGTATTACAGCAAGATATAGGCTTGTAATGCATCAAGCTTCATCTTTGAAATAAGACATATAAAAGTTTGATTCATTTCCTTCAACGTATCGAATGAAGTGAAAATTTCCTCCATGAATAGTTGACCAAAGATATCCCAAGTCTCCTAGAAGAAACAAGCAAAATATCCATCAGGTTTTGGTGCTTTGGAAGGGTGCAAACCAAATAAAACTTAACTAATCTCTTATTATGTGACGGGTCACACCACGTATTCCTTTATCTCCTAACTGATTAATCTTTCAAAGAATCTTCTAATGTTAAATTCCTTTGGATATTGTTGTCTTTAGATCCTATCAGATTAGTGAAGAAATTCAAATCTTGCTCTAATCAGTATGTAGAACCCTAAAATTATATTGTACCTCAGTTATTTTATTTCTTTTTCATATAACAAGGCTAAAAGAGTGGAAGAATTTTGTGTTAGCAACATTATCCCTTAACCAATTGATCCTTGATTTCTATTTTGAAATTAAATTGTGCAAGGATAAAGCTTATTGCAAATCCTTCAATCTATCATTTTTATGAGGATGCTTATAGTAATTCTCTTATACATGTCTGAAATTGTTTATAGTTTCTGATACTTCTTTAGTATATTCTTTAGCAAACTCCTTAATTGTAGCCTTAACAAGTTTGAGTTTCTTCAAAAGTTGAAAAGCTTCGTAAACTTTCACTTAACATTGAAAAATCTAAAAGGAGCTCCTTATGTTTTAGAGGAATATAAACTCAAGATATATGTCCAAGAATGATCAAAACAAATGTTATCATCAAAATGAGCATAAGAATGTGTTTATTTTTTAAAGCCAATATTGATTTACCATTAATCTATTTAACTTATTTCTAATCAACAAATCTCCTTATTTTTTGTTTGTTCAAATGGGTCGAGCCTCGAAGCAACTAGTAAAGTTACTCCATTATGACCAAAAAGGTCAGAAGTTTGAGTCATGGAAGCAACCTCTTTATAAAATACAAAAGGAAGGCTACATAAAATTGATGTCCCTCCCCCAACTTTCACAAAGCAAGAAGCCTTATGCGCTGGGGTTGTTGTTGTTTGGCTAAGTGAAACTTTGACTCGTATAACTAAGATCCACTAGAACAACTTTTTGTAACAAATTTGTGAGCTCTATACAAATGCCTACATGATAATTTTTACCTCCTTTTACTTCCAAGGGAGATAAGATACAGTTAGAGTCCCTAATTATCACCCAAAGGTTTCTAGTATGTATGGCTTTAACATCTTCTTATAGTTTGGATCTTTGAAATAAGAAGTTTGAGGCATAAATCATATTCGTTTCAAACTTAGTCTGCATTCTTTAAATCTAGTAATTTAGATCTAAAATTTGATTTAATTCCTAGCTTACTTAAACTACAACTTTATCTAGATTGTAAGCGTTTATGATCCTTCCATTATAATGGTAAACATTATTAGAGAGGAATTTTTGTTCATTACTTAAAATCTTAAGGCAATTGTATATATGAGGTTGCTTTATTTTACAAAATAAGGCTTTTTTTCTAGTGTGGCTTCTCTCACAGTTTGCCTTTTTAGAGGGTCATTCAGGCCTCTAGACTTCCAAATTAGTACTATCATATCTATTAAGGGGTTAATCCCCATTCTGTTTATTTTTTCCTTTTCTTCTAGTAGATTTTATTCTAGAGCTAGTGGTAAATTCCTTTTCCTCTTTCTTTTCCATAATGTCCTCCTGTTCAGCAAACCTAATGCTACTTCCTCTAGAATCATTAGTATCTTTTATAAATAGTACCCTGAACATTTGAATCAAAGGTATTTTGTGACTCGTTTGAATTATGAAATTTCCCTATCACATCTTGTGTATCAGTAACAATCTCACCACTTCCCTTCTATGAATTCTATTCCCTATTTGTATAATTAGTATCATCTTGATGATCCAGTCCTATGAGTTCATAATGTTCTTCAATTTTGAATGTTCTTCTTGTGGTTATGTATTTTTTGCTGATGCTGAGATTCTAAAGGTAAATTGATAGGTATATCCATTCTAATCAATTCCCCTACCTCTTCTACCTTTATAACATGAATGTTATCAGGTAATTTAACATTTTTCTTAATTTCAACACATGTTTTAGCAAAGCAGATCCTCTTAATGCTTGTTGATTATTTACCCATACATATTGGCTTACCTAGGGAGTTAGCTAGGAAGCTATGTCCTTCAATAGTCTAAAATTTCAAAGGAACATTATGAAAATTATCCCAAATGGGTATGCTATCAATATTTCCTCTATCACATTTAATACCTAGCTTCCATTTTTTGATGAACTTAGGTTGACCTCCCATATACCAAGGTCCTGACTCCAGTGTCTCATTCAAACAAGTTTCAAAGCTGAATTTAAATAAAAAGGAACCATCCTCCATAAACATAGTCTTCTCCTAATCCTTTTTTCTCCACCTAGTTGTAGCTCGCGCTTAAACTACTAGAAAAGCAGGTCTTTTGCTACAGAAGAATGCTAGTAGAACTTAGAACAATTGATAAACACGTATTTGACCATAATCACACCCATATTTAACATATTTTGCTTGATAGTTCATAGTTTTCTTGTATATTTGGTACTTAATTCTCTTAAGTGTATTTATACGTTATAATTGCCTTTATAAACCAAAAAGGAGAAGAATTCAAATGAAATTATAGCATAAGATGAAGATTTAAAATAACTAAGGACCTATATGATCATGTATAGACATAGTGTAAGTCTTTGTAAATGTGTCAAGATTAAAGAATTTTAGTTTTGGTCATATGGAGATACATGCTTGTGTTTGCCGAGATAAACAACTATCTATATTGCTCGTTTAAGTTTATATGCTTATGTGAAATTGTTAACTTAGGTGTTTTTGATTACATAAGGTCTCTCACACATTTGTGTAAGTGATCGTGTATATCCCAAAAATCTTAAATTTTGCTATAAAAAGACGTGAGTGGAGGCAAATTAAAAAGAGTTGAGTTTTGAACTAGTTTTGTGACATAAGACAGTTAAAGAGGCAATAATTTTGATTAAGAGATCTGATGGAAAGCTACATCAATCCAAACTTATAAGATGATTATTAGAAGAAAAAATAGAGATTCAGAATTATGATTCCTTTATTTTCTATTAGTTTTTCATCATGTTTATCTTTGATTTCAATTTTTATGATTAATAACTAAATGTGTTTAGCGTCTAGGTATGGTGAAACCTAGCTTGTGATAACAACATTGCTTAATCTTTTATTTAATGCAATTATATTGATCGATTTATTGTTGTTCAATTTTGTGTTTTACTCTTGTTCTAATATATTTGGAATTTTGGTGCATGATTTGATTTCATATAATTGAGATTAAGAAATCCTCTTGTATAAATAGATCTACCATAATTGGAAAGAGTTGCATGTAAACCCCTAGAGATAGGCTAACATAAATCCTCTAGATTAAGGTCAAATCTAGTAGTGGAATTCATAAATTGATAATGCAATCCTAGGGTTTTTAACTAAAAGAATTTTTGTTAATCAACTAATGGATTAGTTGTTAATAATATTGAGAGAGTTATCAACATAAGATAGGAATTTTCACGGTTCAATAATCAATATTATAAGTGCATGATAAAAGGTTAATAATTTAATGATTCTTAGGAGAATTCATCACCTAAACACTATTATTGATATTAATTTTTCTTCGTATTTTACTTGTCCAAAGTTCAAAATCGTTTAATCTTAATTTAGTTTATTTGTTTATTTTTATTTTTATTTAAAAAACTAAAACGTAATTCTTATACTTGATAATAGGAAAAAAAAGATAACTAGTACTAGTAATTACCGTCTTTGTAGGATCGACCTATGCTTGCCTATGCTTACTGTAGCTACACTATGTACTTGCAATAAAATCAATGTTGACCTTAAGCCCAGAAGATCAATCAAATTTTTGGCACCATTTTCGAGGATGGTAATATTATAAAAGCCTTGATTCTATTAATCTAACCTTTACTTTTGTATTTATTTTATTTTTCTTGTATTTTATTTTATTCTTAGCTTGCTAATTTAATTTTCTGTTAAACTTCTCTACTTTGACTTTGAGTTTGTGACTTAATTTTAGGATTTACGATCCATTGCTATAGCCATACTCATAATGGAAGGATGGAGTAGTTAATATTCTCATGAGAGTTATGATATGTCATCATAATATGTAACATCACCATATTGGAAAGAGACGCTTCCTAATATGTTTTTAGAAGCTCAAATGATATCCATTTCGTCTTGTGATATTTGTGGGAGTCATTATTACAATTATGAATGTCAGGCATCAAACTATATGTGGGAGAAACCAAGCATGCACAACAGATCTCAGAATGTACTCTATGAGAATATGTATAATTTAAAATGAAGCAACACTTATGCATATGGATAGAATGATTACCCTCTAATGAATTCGAGGTGAGATTTTTTTCACCTGAATATATTAAGCATAATACCCCATACTATCTGAGCTTACTAATGTCTTAAAGTGATGAAGAGATGAAGGTCGATTTCATAGATGAAGTTGCATCTCAAGAAGGCAAGGAGGTAACTATTGCTGTAGGAGAGGATGATGAACATATGATAGAGGTAGTAGAGGATGAAGAAGAGGAGAAACCCTATATCCAAGAAGAGAAAGAAGAGGAAGAGGAAGCCTATGTCTAAGAAGAAGAGGAAGTAGAGAAATAGGAAAAGATGATTGATGTTTTGGTTGATTTTATATAAATTTCATTTGACATTTTACAGTGCAATAATATTCTAATGGGAGATTAAAAAGTTTGAAAATTTTAGTGGAATTTTGAACAAAATAATATTTAGGAATCATTAATTATTTTAGTGATCTTTATTACTATCATAATCAATATCAATTAAATTATTCTTATAAATCAACAAATAATTTATGATATATGTGCTATTGGGTCTTTTGTATATGTAAACAGAAAAGACTATCATTACAAATATTAACAACCGTATATACCAACCAGAGGAGAGTTTGTGTCAATGCTGCCCACCATAATGTACGCTTTCAAACCTTATAGTTGTAAAAATGTCTAGTTTCTTCTTCAAAAAGAAAGTTAAGAATTCAAACGCAAATGTCACCTAAATAATCGTCTCGGGCGATGATTATGTAGCTCTTTCCTCTTATCCATAAAGACTTCAAGCGCAGGGAGCAATTTCTTCGTCTCTCAAGATAGCCTCTACACCAGGCAATCGAATCTTCCTGGCATAAGATGGATCGTCAATTTCTGGACAACTAGTTGGGTGCATTAAATTAGGATTAGTTTGTCCGTTGCAAATTGTATACGTTGCTTGGAATTGTCAATATATATAGTTACTTTCAGCCTCCGCCATTAAAGCGGACAAAGACTTTCAAAGATGGAGACTGCGAGTGGGTGACTATTGCTAGGATCACCAATTCTCGCAAGTTGATAAAAGAAAATAATATTACGAGATACCAAATGAGAACTTTGAATACGTATCCTTATATATTGCTTTTGGTTTGATTTAAAAGTATGATTAGATCTTCTACTTCAATTAATTAGTTCTTATTATATATTATTAAATCTTATTCATATATTAAATATGAGATTAACAAAATAAAATAGCACAAGATTAGAATACTCTAACAAAACAGGACGCTCCAATCTGCTTTTGGTCAGTCAAAAAGTACGCAATCCTGCTCAAGAACTAAATCCAAACAAAAAAAGGACAGAAAGGCTTTACATTACCATTTCAGGCTCAGTCTTTGTGAGGCCTGACTAATTTCCATGTTCACGCCAGATCAGCAGGATTAAACAAAGTGATGTCAGGGGTCCCATTGGCGAGAAGCTACTGTGGGCATCTTTGTATAACCACTAATGATAGTGAAACTTATGTCAATACTAGTTGTCATAAAAGCGTAATTTATGAATCAACGATTTTCTTAACCTTTCAATTCTTCATGTAACTATATGGTATTCAAGTTATATAAATAATATTTTATGGGATATATACTGCATATAAGAGCTGATTATAAAGTAAGCTACCGGCCAGCAGAAGGTACAAAGTTGAGAGAAAACTGGAGCAATTGAGGTGTTCCCTACGGTCAAATCGGAGCGTGGAAGATACAAACACATGCATTCATCGCTCATCAGAAATGGAAGATGGCCGGGTCTGATAATCATGATTAGAATCAGAGTTACTGGTTGACAGATTCAACTTTAATACAAGTGGTCCCTTAACGTTTAAAGGGGTGTTTTAGTGTATGTGCTCCGCCCGCGCACATATCTGTGACCCTCTGGTATGGCTCTCTCTTTGTTTCATTTACTTTTCTTTTTTACTTCTCTAAAGCATAATTCGAGCGTGATATAAATATGATTATAGCTTTAAATTAAAGTGGGGATTAAGAAAATGACGGCTTGATAAGTTATTGATAGGGTTATACATGTTTTAAGTTCATGAAGAGATGTATTTTTTATCAGAATTTTAAATTATCGTCCTAACATTAGTAATTTTCTGAATATTGGACATTTAATTACAATTTATGATTTTAATAAATTCACGGTTAAACGAATTGAATTTGATATAATTAAAGAAAGAAAACGAACTCTAATCAGTATAGGTGAGGCCTGTGATAGGTAGATTCAATATGGTTACTATATATATATACCAAGGTCTCCTGCTTATGCTTAAATAAGTCGTGAATGTTTGAATTCTCTGACCCATTAAGAAATTCACAAGTTAAAAAGGATACAGAAAGACGTTAACTACATCTGGTTGATCAACATTCGTAAAGATTGTTCCGAAAGTTTGAAGATTTCGACGTCGAAAAGCTCGTTTAAAGTTATAGAAAGCAAAACAGATATTATTCCGTTTTTTTCGTTCATTCACTTTCACGTTTAATTATTAAAGACGCGAAACTAAGATTCATGTTATGCACTACGCCTTATAATTGTAATATTATTTCTTATAAGCTTAATTTCATTAGGGAAAAAAATTTATAACTTGATAATTACTAAGAGGATGATGTAAAATTAACCCTAAAATAAACCATTTAATTTTGGATGCATTAAGGACTTAATAGTCATGTAGAAAACATACGAAACTCGAAGGACAATAGTCTAAAGTAAACACTGAGCATGATAATTAAAAGCTTGAGACAAAGAATGTCACTGCTATTATTTTCTTAGAAACTATAGATGCTCTGTCTTGGCATCATTTGGTTCTATTGTTTGGTTGATAGTGGAGGATACCAACATGACCAAGGAATTTTCATTTTCCAACCCTCCAATTGGTCAAAGTCTTTTCTCTCGCTCTCTCCGTCTTCTCTCAATTAAAAAAATAGAAAGCGAAAATTCTTTTGGTTTAAAAAAAACATGTAATTTTTGTGTACATGAGGGAAGGCAAACACGTGTGCCGGAGCTTCCACCAATCTGGAGGCTAACCGGCTACCGGGAAGCCGAGAGAAGACAATGGTACGGACAATGCCACAGTCGATAGATAATGGGAGTTGTGGCCTGTGGGTCCTCTTAAGTTGTCACCACAGTTTTATTGTTGCCAGATCATCTTTATTTCTTTATTAAGATGTTAATTGAATAAAACACATCTACTTTAAATGAGATATATGACGACATCCGATAATTGAACTCACTTTATTAATAAAATAAAAAAGCTATCACCTCACTCTATAACCCGACCCCATTAATTTCTTTTTTCTTTTTCCCCTAAGCCCGTTTTTATCCATTTTCACTTTCTTCCATTTTATGATCCGGATAACTATACACATTTTCCCACTTAAAAAAAATTCGGCTCTTCACACCCAAAATCAAAGGGAAAACAGCATGTAGGGTTTTTTTATCACTTTATTTGACTACATCTTTTTTCCTTCCTCTTTGGATTCTGCGGTCCCATTCATTGTGGCTGTCGCTTATTTCTCTGCTATCATTTCCCTAGGTGTGGAATGAGTAGGATAATGGACTCGCAAGAGATGTTATCAAAGCCATATATTGGTGTAGATATTAGATCTAATTTTAGTGCAATCCTGCACAAGTCAATATTGTGTATTATTTTGGATAATTCTTTAAAATTATAAAAAAGTTTTAACATTTTTTAAAATTATAAAATAGTCTCTTAATATATTATAATTTATAATTTATAATTTTACATCAACCTTATCTCTAAAAATCATAATCACAAAATTTTAAAATAGTAGCAATCTATTAATTTCTATTACCTCTGACATGTTTGACATATAAATAATAACCATAAGTAATATAAAAATATCATAAAAATATAAAATTAGGGATAATACAAAGTATTTAAAATATTATAATTTTATCATATAATAAATAATATTACATCAAATCATCAAATAAAAAGAATAATAAATATTCTTAACTTTCTTAATAATACAATTTATAACAAGAGTTCATACTGAGAAAACAACTAATTAGAAGTAAAACATGAAACAAAAGCGTTTATAGTTATATTTATATAGAGAATTTAACATATACATCAGATATAGGTGAAACTAAAAGAAGAGGAGAAATATAAATCTAGAACTTCATTCAATCGAATATAAGTTCAAATCACATTGACATCAATTTTCATTTGGTATAACATCCTCATCATTAAAAGGAGTCATGTCATCACCATCATTCAAATTTATTACACCAAATGACATATTAATACTTTCTTTTCTTCCAAGTTACTCTAATTTATCAGACTCAGTTCATTAGAAATCCAATTTGCCAAAAGATTGATTATTCAACAGAGATCTCATTTATCAGTCAAGATGAATTGGATTTACAAAACTACTTATTCTATTAAGAGTCCTAATAACAAGATTAAATTATTAACAAATTGTATTCAACTTAACAATGATAGTAACATACCTTTTCCAAAGCTTTAAGTTATATTGAACAAAAACTAAGTTTTTTAATCTTTTATATTCCAATTTATTCCTTTTCTTGAAATGAATGAATTCAAATGTGCTCTAAGGAACCATGTTGCCGTCACGCATTGACTTATAATTCGAATTGCAAATTTTTTCAATTCCAGAACACCAGTCCTGAATTGGTCCCACCAAGAAACTATAAGAAAAAAAAATTAATATTGTAAACAAAATAAAATGACGATTAATTTTCAACAAATAACGAAGGTGAAAAAAGATATATACTTGGATTAAGCTTGTCTCTTTGACGAATAGCAATAGGCATCTCAAAATCACTAGAAGCATCTTTATAACCTTATTTATAAGCTTAGGAGATCTTGTCTCATCTTATGGAAAGCAATTGTTTTAACAATTAATAACATTCTTCTATTAACTTCAGGTTACTTTGCAAAATTTGGTCTAAAATAGGCATTGGGATAAAAAATGCCCCAGTTATAAACAATAGAGAGTAAAGTTGCCTTTCTCATTGCTCATTGTTGATTGCAAGATAAGATATATATAAAGAAGGCTTATATTTTAGATTGTCCTTAATTGCTTCCTTCGCTATTTCCATGACATCATAAAAATAACTCATAGTTGCCTTCTCATCACTATCAGCTATATGAAGTACTCACATTAAAGGCTCAATGTCGGACCCCGTTTCCGGAGCCCAACTCTTGATCTTTATCGATTCATCTTCTTACTCTGGTACTACATCTCTTGGAACCTCGCTTCCGGAGT